>JAJOOE010024780.1:0-22303 GCA_036250405.1 Solanum raphanifolium | reverse complement strand
AAAAAAAAGACTAAGTATGGGACATATCCCCTTTTTATAAAAGAAAAACGTCCAGCCGCTACAGTAACTTTAGCTACTGGAAATTGAAATTCTGCTCCGACAGGTTTTACGAAAATGGTCATAACTCTCTCATACTAACTCGGAATGAGGTGAAACCAAGTGCATTGGAAAACTAACTCGTAGAGGTTTAATTTAATAGGTTACGGCCCTTCCAGTTCCTTGTGTGCTAAGAGATATGCCCCTTTAAAGTTGACCCTGAAAATCGCATTTTTTGCGATTTTCGAATTTTGATACGGTTGCTCTAAAATTCGGGTTAGACCCATTTCCCACTCAATTTGACCCCCTGAATAAGAATATGAAGTTGAATTTCCGAAATCATGCATGGATTTTGAGATATATGGAAATTACAATTATAGGTGTTTCCGAAGCACATTTTCGGGCATTTTTGGGGTCGTTTCACTTGGGGAGAGTTGCCTAGGAGTGTCAACAAGAGTAAGTTGATATGTGGTGCTACCGAGTTACTCCTTGTTTATTCTCTTATCTCGGAGATCGGAGTTGGTGGCTAGGGTTAGGCTTATGGGGTTGTTGAAGTCTAGATCAACTAGAGTTAGTTGGTTTAGTGAGCAATAAAGTTATTGCTCAGTTTTCCTTTGTAATAGAATTGGTTGATGAGTCTAGAATTTCGACTAATTTGGGGCTTATTATTCATAGTATTAGTTTCCTCTATTTTTATTTGATTATCTAAAATGATGTTAAAGTGATTAATTATAGTTATGACGGCAAAAGAGCAAGCCAAGGACATTACCAAGCAAAAAGAGCAGAAAAGCTGAAATAGTTGAAGAAAGGCAAGGCTGACAATCGCTGAGACCAATCGGCGACTCGCCGAGAGGCCCTCAAGCTGGCCTAATGTTCCAACGTGCGAGGCTTTAGACAAAGGCAACTCGACAGTGGAAGGTAAAATTCGGCGACGCCCCGATTGGATCGGCGAAGGAGATTCGGCTCGTCTAAAATTACAGGATAGTTAGTGAAGATGCAAGCAAAAATGGCAATGAGAAGGGACAAATGGCGCATCGCCAACCTGGTCACCGAGCCCGACTTCAATAGACTAAAATCACAACACAAAATGGGTGAAGACTCAAGATGAAAAGGCGATGGATAGGAGCATTTGGTGCGTCGCCAAACTGGTCGGCGACGTGTGACTTATTTTGCCGAATGCCTCCGAAGGCAAAAATCTGAGAACATATAAATTGATTTTTGAAAAGAGAAAAACGGGTTCTTGCACATTTTTATATTCAGGTTTTTTATCCAAATGTTGTTTTCAGTAGTTTTTTAGTAGAATTTGAAATTGAGTTTTGATTTTAAGTTGATTTCAAGCATTGGGAAGTCTCAAATTTCGTTACACATCTTATGGAGAACATAGTTGGTAATATTTTCCTGCTTTTTGGGGGTGTGACTATGTGATTAATTATCTCAATTAGCTTATGTGTGTTAGTAATTAATGATTTAATTGTTGATTTGAAGTTGGTTCGATTAATAACTGAGTTTTAATTCATGAATTGTAGGTACAAATGCAGTTCTGGTCTAGTATTCTTTTGTTTCTTGAGAAAGAGATTTAGAATTAAGGTTATCAATTGATGATTGTAGTGATTGGGTTGTTGTGGGTTCAACTTGAGAAAGTGTGTCTGAATTCAATCCTACCAATTTAGCTCGAGAGAGAAGATTAATTAAGGTTTTGGGTTGTTCATAATTGTCATGCTTGTTGAGGTTCGAGAGAACTCGCTTGATCGTGATAGTTGATCGAGAGATGACTATCACATCTAAAGTCTGGCCTACACACGAAGACTCAACGATTTTTAGTAATAAGTAATCACCCGTATAGTGAAATTGGAAATTAATCGATCACACCCCCAAGGATTCTTCTCTACTTGAATACTCCCCTGTTTTCCTAGTTGTTAATTGACAAATTCAATTCCCCCATTTGACACTACTTTTCAACCCCTTCAATTTACTATATTTGTTTCGATAAATTCTATTCCTACAATTGATTAGAACATGTCTTTCATTTCTTAATTGAATTCTCTACCATAGCACTCCTTGTGGGATCGACCCCAACTCTTCGTTGGGTTTATACTAGATTACGATCGCCTACACTTTGAATTGGATGAAATGTAGTTGAGCATTATCAAAAATTGCGCCGCTGCCGGGGAGTGGTTTTTTGTTGGCTGTTATTTAACAGGTGACGAGATGAGTGTGAATGGGAGCAACGCTAGCCAACTTGTACATCATGATGACATAAAAAACTTTAACGATGTCAATGAGGCTCAATTGGGTAGTGTGGGTGCTATTCGGTTACCTATGGTCATGGGAAATGTTGTATTCCATGTGACTAGCATGATGTTGTAGCTATTGCAAATGAAAGGTTTATTCGGAGGGTTTGCCATGAGGATCCCCATGACTATATTCATAATTTTGTGGACTTGTGGTCCATTTTCGTTCAAGAACATCTCGCAGGAATCAGTCCGACTTCGGTTGTTCCCTTTTTCTCTGATGGGAGAGGCAATGAAGTGGTTGGCCGAGTTACCAACAAAGTCAGTCACTACTTGGGAGGAGCTTACCGAAACTTATATATATGGTTCTTCCCACCCTCGAAGATAGTGAAGTTGAGGGACAATATTCGGGACTTTAAGCGAGTAGATGGTGAACCTAATCATGAGACATGGCTGAGATTTCAAAAGTTGCTACTACAATGTCCAACTCATGGACTGGGGCAGTGTGATACTAAAATATTTCTACTAGAGTTTATACTCAGTCAACAAGGGTCTGGCTGATGAGCTTGTTCGAGAATGGATAATGCAACAACTATTTGAAATGGCATCTACTTTTCTTGACGAAATGACGAAAATTGACCGTGCTTGGTACACTCAAGAGGATCATGTGTCTCCATTGAACTTCAAGATGACAAAAGAACAAATAAAAAAATATAAAGAGCGGGATGAAAACATTAGCAAAATGATGTCCCAAATGGAGTTGTTGAGAAAACAGGAGTTGGAGAGTGTTGATGAAAACAAAGTGGTAAAAAGAGTGTCCAAACTCGAGGAGAGTTCTAGCCCTAGCTCTTTAAAGTCGGATGGGGTTGGAACACACTTATTGAGGATGGAGAGAGAAGTTACAATAGAGATTGGGCTGACCAAAATGACATTTGGAGGAGAGAAGACAACCATGATGTGTATTACAAGCAAATGGGTGACAGCCCAAAATCTAGGGGCAGTTTGGGAAGCCTTCGAGTAGATGAGTTGTTATGCGTATCCTAGATAAAGTCGAAGGATCTGACGACGTGCTTAAGGAAATGAAAGTTGATTTCTCATCCTTGAACAATCAAGTAAACTCTCATTCTGAATATATCAAGTTACTCGATTGTCAAATGAGTCAAACTCGCAGCCCAACTAGACTCCAAGCCATTAGAAAGGTGTGCAGATGATGATATGGCAAATTTAAAGGCTTATCATGATAGATGCTTAGAGGTTTTGACACGAAGTGGGAAAGTGGCAGGCGGTGATATGAAGATGAATGATGAGGCAAACACTAGTAGAGAAGAGAAGGACACCATTGATGTAGAGAGGTCTGACCAAGCATTGGAAATTAACATTCCCGAAGAGGATAAAGAAAGTCCAAGGCAAAGCACCACCGAAGAGGATAAAGAAAGTCCAAGGCAAAGCACCACCGAAGAGCAAAAACTAGCTAAGGAAGGAGGTTCTTCTTCTTCAAAGTCAGTAAAACCGCTGCCCAAAATCATCCCCCTTTTCCTCAAAGGTTCAAAAAGCAAGATGAAGATGCAAAATTCAAGAAATTTCTATCCGTATTCAAGTCTCTTTCCATAAACCTTCCCTTAGTGGAAACATTTTGGATATTCCGGGATACACAAAATTCATGAAGGAACTAGTCACAATAAAAGAAGTATGGACTTTGAAACAATTGAAGTTTCTCATAATTGTAGTGTTGTTATGACCAGTGATGTGATAAAAAAAAGAGGATCTTGGGGCATTTATCATCCCATGTACCATTGGGATGCTTCCGTTTGGCAAAGCTTTGTGTGACTTGGGGGAGAGTATTAACTTGATGTCGTATGCTATCTTTAAACAACTTGAGCTAGGGGAACCTTAGTCCACAGCAATGCGGCTTATCATGGGTGATTGGTCTATTAAATACCCTATTGGAATACTTTATTATATCTTGGTGTAGGTGAATAGATTTTTCTTTCCGGCTGACTTTGATTTTTGGATTGTGAGATTGAAGCGGAGGTGCCTATTATTTTGGGTAGACCATTTTTGGCAACTGGAAGAGCTCTAGTAGATGTTGAAAGTGGTGAGTTATAGTTTCGGGTAAATGATTGGGAGGTTACATTCAATGTGTGCAAATCGATGAAGCAACCTAGTGACATCCATGTGGTCTCAACAATTGATGTGATTGATGAAGCAGTGGCTAGTGTGAGTGAAATGATGTGTATGGGTGAACCCCTTGTTGTTGTCCTTTCAAATTATGATGAGGACGAAGTGCAAGGGTATGATGAAGTCGTGGCTTCTCTATTGGGATTAGGTGCTAATTCTAAAATCCATTGAAGCTTGATATTGATTTGAAAAATCGAGAGAGTCCTTCGGCTAAACCATCCACTGAAAAAACCTCCAAAACTTGAGCTGAAAGCGCTCCAATCCCATCTTCAGTATGCATTCTTGGGATCGAACGACACTTTGCACATCATCATTGCAGCGGACTTTCTTGAGTGGTAAGTGAAATTGTTGGTCAAGGTGTTAAAATGATATATTCAAGCCATCAAATGGACAATTGCGGATATTGTGGGATTCCTCCCAGGATTTGCACTCATAAAATCCAATTGGATAGTGAATGCAAACCAAGTGTTGAGCATCAAAGAAGGCTAAATCCAACTATGCAAGAAGTGGTGAAGTAAGAAATCATCAAGTGGTTAGATGCAAGTATGGTGTACTCTATTGCGGATAGAAAATGGGTAAGTCTCGTACAATGTGTACCAAATAAAGGAGGCATCACGGTGGTTCCAAATGAAAAATGTCAACTTTTACTTACGAGGCCGGTCACTGGTTGACAAGTATGCATGGACTACAGAAAATTAAATGCATGGACCGAGAAAGATCATTTCCCAATGCCATTTATGGACCAAATGCTTGATTGATGGGTGTGGATGGTACTACTTTTTGGATGGTTATTATGGATACAACCGGATTTCCATTGCACCAGAAGATCAGGAAAAAAACCACTTTTACATGTCCCTATGGGACCTTTGATTTCAAGAGGAGGCCTTTTGGGTTGTATAATGCTCTAACAACATTTCAATGATGTATGCTCTCTATTTTCACAGATATGGCAGAAGACTCAATGAAGGTATTCATGGATGATTTCTGAGTCGTTGGTGATTCATTTGAAGCCTGTCTTGAACACCTTGGGGAAGAGCTACAAAGGTGCATGGAAACCAATCTAGTTCTAAATTGGGAGAAGTGTCACTTCATGGTAAAGAAAGGCATTGTTTTGGGGCACAAAATTTCAGGAGAAGGAATGCAAGTGGATCAAGCTAAAGTCTAAGACATTGCCAAGCTCCACCTCCTATCTCGGTAAAAGGTGTCTGGAGTTTTCTAGGCCATGCGGGTTTATACAAGCAATTTATAAAGGATTTTTCCAAAGTAGCACACCCACTTTGCAAATTTCTAGAAAAGGAATCTACCTTCAATATTTTTGATGTTTGCCTAAAAACATTTTTGTGCTTGAAAGAAAAACTAGTGCCAGTCCTAATCATTATTGCCCCCGATTGGATTATTCTGTTTGAACTCATGTGTGATGCTAGTGATGTTTCTTTGGGAGCTGTTCTTGGTCAACGAAATGGGATATTATTTCACCCAGTTTACTATGCAAGAATGTGGCGGAAAAGAATTATACCATCACAGAGCAAGAATTATTAGCGGTGGTGTATGCTTTTGAAAAATTTAGAGCGTATCTTTTGGGAACCCAAGTGGTGGTACACACAGATCATGGTGCCATTAGGTACTTGATGGCTAAGAAGGATGCAAAACCAAGATTGATTCGTAGGTATTGTTTTTGCAAAAGTTTGATTTCGAAGTAAAAGATCGAAAGGGATGTGAAAACCAAGTGGCATATCATTTGTCTCGGTTAGAAACCAATATGGTTGATTCCAACGTGAGGGACATTGTGGCTGAATTTCCTGATGGAATGGTGATGAGGGTAACCCAAGGCAACCCACCTTGGTATGTTGACTTCGCTAACTATGTAGTGTGTGGAATAATACCTAAGGGTCTTACCTTCTACCAACAAAAGCGATTCTTGTTCGATAGAAAGAGGTATTTCTGGGATGAACCATATATATTTAGAAAATATGTAGACCATATAATTTGTACATGTGTACCGGAAGAGGAAGTAAATGAAATTCTCAAAGCTTGCCACGCTTCGCCTATTGATGGACATCATAGCGGGTTGTGAACAACCGCCAAAGTACTTCAAAGTGGCTACTATTGGCCACTACTATACCAAGATGCACATAACTTTTTTAAATAATGCATAAAATTCCAAAAGCAAGAGGTGTATCACGAAACCATGAGGTACCTCTTAATCACATACTAGAGGTTGAATTGTTCGATGCTTGGGGAATAGATTTCATGTGTCCGTTTGTGAGCTCTTTTAGAAACAAGTAAATTTTTTGTTGGTAGTTGATTACGTTCTAAATGGGTGGAAGTTGTTTCTTTACCTAACAATGAGGGAAAGAGTGTTGTGCAATACTTAAAGCGCTAAATTTTCACAATATTTAGTACCCCGCGTGCTATTATCCGCGATAGAGGGTCTCATCTTTGCAACCGATTGTTTGCATTATTTTTGAGCAAATACAAAGTTAAGCACAAATTTTCAACACCATATTATCACAAACAAGTGGAAAATTTTAGGTTTCAAATCAAGATATTAAGAGTATTTTGGCAAAGACAGTGAATGCAAATCGGATGGATTGGTCTCGGAAGCTGGATGATGGTCTTTGGGCGTATCGCGCCACTTTCAAAAGACCAATTAGCATGTCACCATATCAGTTGTTATTTGGAAAATCTTGTCACCTACGAATCGATCTTGGACATAAGGCACCCTAGGCATTGAAGGCGTTAAATCTGTTATGGGGAAATGCTTCAAAAGGGAGAGTAAAACAACTACATTAGTTGGAGGAGTTTCGATTGAGAATGTATGAAAGTTTAGCCGTTTATAAGGAGAAAATGAAGAAGTGGCATGACTCTAAAATCCTTCTATAAGAGTTCCAAGTAGGTGATTTTGTTTTACTCTACAATTCTCGTTTGAGACTTTTCACGGGTAAACTCAAATCGAAGTGGTCTAGGCCATTCAAATTAACTCGAGTGTTTCAAAATGAAGCAATTGAGATTCATAAAGATGGCCCAACATTCAAAGTAAATGGGCAGTGTCTCAAGCTATATTTTGGGGGATGTCAGGAAATATCGATAATTAAAGTGGTGTACTTGGAAGATGCGTGAGAGCATTTCCACATCGTACCACGACATTAAATAAGGCGCTTCTTGGGATGTAACCCAAGATTTAGATGTTTTTGAATAACATTTTCTGAATGTTCAGGGATTGGCAATTGCACGATGATAGAACCCTTTTAGCGATCCACCGAGTTGTTCGGCGATCGCGATTTAGTCTGCCTTTTTGGTTCATACTGGTGGACCACTATTATGGAAAGTTTCGTGAGCTGTTACACAGTTCGGCAAATCGCCGATTGGTTTGGCAAGCCAGCGTGAACCCATATTTTAGGTCTCAACAAAAGGGTTAGTATTCTCAAAATTTTGGCGAGCTGGCTTCAGTTCAGCGGTCCGCCGAATGGTTGGTGGTCTCAAGCAGCCTTTGCTGATTAGCCATGCAGTGAAAAAGTTCTTCTTACTTCACTCCACTCATTCAGTGATCTTTCAATTTTAGTATTATCTTTACTTTTATTTGTGCATTGAGGACAATGTTATGTTTGTTTGGTGGGGTGGGAGCAAACTCATACCCTATTTTATGGCTTGATGTTTTAGAATTTGTGATTGTGGGTTTGTGATCCCTATTGCATGTTGATTGATTTTTGTGATGCCTTCGCTTTGTGTTTGTGCATTTGGTTGTTCTCTTGTAATTTTTAGTGTCGGTTGTGATCAATACTGATGACTTGAATATTTTTCTCGATTGAACGATATGTGTGTGAGGCTCTAATGAGGCAAATTGAGTTGCATAATTCTTATGTGAACTCCTAGCATCTCATTGTAACTAAGTCGGTTGTTGAGTTGACCTATTGTGATGATCGTTGCACGCAAGCTAATAGTTGTAGAGTCTTGCTTGATGATTTTGTTGAATGCCATGTGTAGTGATATTTTCTTGAAACATGTGCTTGCTAATACCTAGAACTTGCCCCGTTAGTCTAATTGACTAATGTAACGGAGCGATAGAGATGATCTTAGACACAATTTGTGAAGAGTGATCCAAAATTTCTATTATACCTCTTTGTGTCCACCTTGTGAGAATGTGAACCTCGCTTGGCACCATTTGAGCCTACCGTTTTCTTTGAATGAAACATGAATAGCGTTGACCTCTTTGTCACATCACCTATAACCTTCATGAAGGATTGTATCGTTTGAATAGCCAACTTAGGCCAAAATCCTAAGTTAGGGGTGTGGTGAAAAAGGAGAAAAGTCAAGAAGTTTGTAAAAATCTTCCCTTGAGGGATTGCGTTAAAAAAAGATGGAACCCCTCGATATAAAAATGAGAAAAGAAAAAGAAGGAAAGGATTGAAAAAGAAAGTGAATCTTGAAATAAAGTTTGCGCAATGGATAAAATACATGGGGTGTCCAATGAATTATGCTTAAAAGAGCATAGGGGGATTGTGAAAATCTTGAAGTGTGAAAGAGAAGGAGAAAAAATGAAATGCAGGCCATGTTTCATGAAGGTAGAAGTCACTAAGCCAAAATAATCATACCATTACCCTCAGCCCCGTTAAAAGCCTTGAAAGACCTTTGTGATCTTGAGTGAACTGAAAATCATGTCGGTTGGAAAATTCGGGCAAGTCGATGGGTAAAGGCATGCATGTGTTTGTATTTGAGAGTGTGAGAGTTGCTTTTGATTCCTAAATTCTAAAAGTTTGATGATCTTTGTGTGAGTTTGGAATCATTCTTATTGTGAGGGCATTCAAATGCTTTTGTTGAGCTTGAATTTGCATTTTAAGCAAGCATTGTGAGCTTGAGTTCTATTTGATAATGGTTAGTCATAGTTTGAAACTTATAGTGCACAATTGAACATTGCATGAGTAGTTTGAACCTCTTGTGTGCATTTATGTTGAGTCTTTAGTAGCACTAGTTGTAGACATCCTTGTTGAACTGATTGATCTTGTGTCTAACTTGAGGACGAGCAAAAGTTTAAGTTAGGAATGTTGATGAGTCTGGTCTTTCGACTCATTTAGGTCTTATTATTCATAGTATTAGTGTCGTTAATGCCTATTTAATGATCTAAATTGATGTTAAAGTGCTTATTTGCAGTTATTTAGGCAAAAGAGCAAGGCAAGGACATTACTGGGCAAAAAGAAGCAGAAAAGCAGAAATACTTGAAGAAAGGCAAGGCTAACAATCGCCGAGACCACTTGGCGACTAACCGAGTGGCCCTCTAGCATGCCTAAGGTTACAGCGTACCAGTCCTTAGATAAAAGGCAACTTGGTGGTTGAAGGTACAATTCGGCGACACACCGATTGGATCGACGAAGGAGATTCAGCCCGCCTAAATGTACATGATAATTAGTTAAGATGCAAGAAAAAATGGCAATGAGAAGGAACAAATGGCGCATCACCAACCAAGTCGGCGAACCCGACTTTGATCGCCTAATATCACAACATATAAAGGGTGAAAACTCAAGCTAAAAAGGCAATAGACAGGAGCGTTTGGCGCGTTGCCGACCTGGTCGGTGACGCCCGACTTATTCCGCCGAATGACCATGAAGGTAAAAATCTGGGAACGTATAAATTGAATTTTTAAAAGAGAAAAAGGGGTTCTCAAACATTTTTCTCTCTGGGTTTTAGATCCAAGTGTTGTTTTTAGTTGTTTTTGAGTAGAATTTGAAGTTGGGTTTTGATTTTCAGTTGATTTGAAGCATTGTGACAACTTGAATATCATTACCCAGCTTATGGAGAACATAGTTGGTAATATTTTCTTGCTTTTCATAATACGTGGCTAAAACCCCCATTCTTGGGGTTGTGATTATATGATTAATTGTCTGAATTAGCTTATGGGTGTTAGTAATTAATTATTTAATTGTTGATTTGAAGTTGATTAGATTCATAATTGAGTTTAATTCATGAATTATAGTTACGAATGCAGTTATACTCTAGTATGATTTGCTTGATTGAGAAATAGGTTTTAGAATTAATGTTATTAATTGATAAATTGTAGTGATTGGGTTATTGTGAGTTCTGCTTGAGAAAGTGAGTTTGAATTGGATCCTACCAATCTAGCTCGAGAGAGTAGATTAATTGAGGTTTTGGGTTGTTCATAATTGTCATACTCGTCGACGTTCGAGAAAACTCACTTGAATTGGGATAGTTGATCGAGAGATGGCTATCACATCTAAGGCCTAGCCTACTCACTAAGACTAAAAGATTTTTAGTAATTAGTCATCACCCGTATAGTGAAATTGGCTATTAATCGATCATACCCACAAAGATCCCTCTCTACTTAAATACTCCCCTGTTTTTGTAGTTGTTAATTGACAAACCCAATTCCCCTCATTTGACACTAGTTTTCAACCCGTTCAATTAACTGTATTGGTTTCGATGAAATCTATTCCTACAATCTATTAGAACACGTCTCTCATTTCCTAATTGAATTCTCTGCCGTATCACTCCTTATGGGATCGACCCCAATTCTTCATAGAGTTTATATTAGATTGTTATCGCCTACACTTTGAATTGGATGAAGTGTAGTTGAGCATTATCATTGCTACAGTAGCGGGAATGGATTAATGAGTTTTAATTCCTAGGTTTCAAGGATTTGTAATCTGAAACATTGCTCTGTTTGAATGAAATGGAGTTTGGGTTGAAATTCTGTGAGTACATGTCGTGGTTTTCACCGCCCTTTAGCAAGGGGCTTTTCACGTAAAATCATTGTGCCTGGTCTACTATGAGCTAGTTATTTTCTGCACTGTTATCTTGTCAGGGGACCTGGTCATGTGATCACTAGTGGACGCACACATTCCAACACTAACCTTCTGTTGACGTAAGAAGATATTGACTTGACTGAGTTATTGAATGAAGAAACTTGTAGAAGACGTCTTGTTGACTCAAGGTCTCTTGTGCGCCTTTGTAATAATAATGTCTCTTTTTGAGCTGGAAATATATTTTTATAATATTTGCGCCGATTGAATTTCATTTGAGCATTTGTATTCGACAAACATGGATGTTTGTTCTTTTACTTTGAACGTGTCATCTGCATAAAGGCAACCAAGAATTGCACATACTTAGACAAGACATGTATGCATGAATAAGAATGCTCAATTGAAAGCTAGTGTAATCTGGTCTAATTTGGTTATTCTGTGGTGCTGCATAATGTCGTGTTTTAATGGAAATATCTTTTGTGAGTTCTGTTTATTCAGTGTTGTGTTGTGCCTATCTAATGTTAGCTAGTACTAATCTGCTAAGATGAACTTTTCGGCCACGCTCATTTATTGATTTAGCTCATTCAGTTGACATAATTTCAGCTCAACCCATCCATTTGACACCCCTTAATGTAACTTGTAGTCAAGAACTAATTAAAGAGGTAGTAAGCCTTTGAACATAACTATATTAAATATTTCGATTTATTCAATTCTTACAAAGCAGAGTTAAATTGAAAAGGAAAAGCTATCATTACAGCACCAGACTAGGGATGATACATCAAGAGCAAAGTTTTTTAAGCACATGAGAAGGACTAAAGGAGAAATATGATTCTTTTTTTCAAATAACTACTAAGTGTAGGATTATGGACAAATAGGAACATTGAAGCCACAAGCAACGAAATTACAAAAATCATTGAAACCAAGAACAATCAGTAAATTGTGTCTAAGTAGAGGCATAAAGAAGTGAAATCTTACCATTCTATTTCTGTAACGACCCAGGGGTACACCGTAGATGTAACATGGCGTACTTGACCCCGAAGGGGTCTCATACAAGCACTTATAATATCATAACATAAGATAATAGAAAAGTATGGAAATATTAAAACTTTATCCATACAATCGAAGCCTTTATAAGAGCAAAGCGGAAGTCTTACTACACTTTGTCTCAAACCATCTAATACAACTTTGAATAATTCTTGGGACAAAGCCCATACAACAGTGTCAAAACATAAATAAATAACATAAAGGAAATGGTGGCTTTATCCTCGATTCTATGAGAACTCACCAAGTCTTCAACTCCTTGCTCCTTAGAAACCTATCCTCAAGAATGGAACTCAAACCACCAAACACTACATATGATTAGGATGTAGGCAAGAGTATGCGTTAGTACAAAAGTACTAAATATGATAGCTAGCATAACATCATAAGAGCATAACATAAGGGTTAGTCAACATAATACATAATCCATAAGCATAAGAGACAACATCATAGTCATAAGCAAAGTCTCCAATATAATCATCCTATAAGCATTATTCAACCCTTAGCCCTTCATATCATAAGAGAACTACCTCTCAAGTAACCTCAAAGCATACTTGTGCAATGCATGAATAAGACCCAATAATCCCATTCATGCTATATATCTTTTTTGGTCATCATATATATAGTTACCATTTTATGATGACATCCTTAGCTTACTTCTCACAAACAAGAGCATCTTCACATAAGAGCATCCTATAAGCATTATTCAACCCTTAGTCCTTCAAATCATAAGAGAACTACCTCTCAAGTAACCTCAAAGCATACTTGTGCAATGCATGAATAAGACCCCATAATCCCATTCATGCTAAGTATCCCCTTTGGTCATCATATTTATAGTTACCATTTTATGGTGACATGCTTAGCTTACTTTTCACAAACAAGAGCATCTTCATATAAGAGCAACTTCATAAGTAACTTTCAAGTTATACTTGGCAATGCATAGATGAAACCCCATAATCCCATCTAGGCTGAGTACCACTTTTAGACCATCATACCCCTTTTTATCATATTTGATATTATCTTTATCTTACTTCTCATAGACAAGCGAATCTCTCACCTTTAGTCAATCATATCATGGAAGTCAACTATGGTAACAATCTAAGCTAAACATACATAATATAAGAAAACACTTCATAAGTAGCTTCAAGTCATACTTGTGCAATGCATGGATAAGACCCCATAATCCTACCAACACTAAGTACCATTTTAGGATATCATACTCAAATGATTACTATTTATCATTCTAAACTACCAAAGAATAGCACCCTATTAGACTAGACCAAGCTATCATGGAAAACATATTAATGATTCAAGTCCAAGCTATTCTAGGAAGGGTACAAGTGTTCCATCCTAGCTACCATGCAAACATTCTATGATGCTAATGCAAGCTACCCTTGGGAGAGTGTGATTTCTCAATCCTAAGCTACCCTTAGGAGAGTATGATTCCTCAATCCTAAGCTACCATGAAATGTGCATATGAGTATATTGTTTTAAAAACACAACAACCTATCATGATCATAGACACTTCACTCTCAAAGCTTTACTTCTTACAATCATCATTCATATCTAGATTTCAAGGCATTCTAATCACATACTTCATTAATAAGTGGTTCTAGTCATAAATCATCATAAAGCTTTACTACTCATGATCCATCATATATAACTTATTCTAATTCTATTCATTTTCACATAATTCTATTCTTGAACAATTAATGTACATGTCATTTATTCTAGACACGTATGAATCCTCAATTTCACTTCACAAGGCATAAACCCACATTCTTCAGTTTCATCAATTAAACTAGGGTTAGCCATGGAAAACATATAATATCATCAATATATCATGATTCAATAATAAATTAATCATAACAAGTACTATCCGCTCAATCGGAATAATACTCAACACTACCCACAATATAGGAATAAACCCTAACTATTATTCGGGGTTTATCTTCACAATTGGAGGAAATATAGGGGGCTCCATGGATGGAAAAATCCACGTATTAATATGATAACATACCTTGATTATAAATCCCTCACAATGCTTGCAACAATTGAGGAATTTGACTTATCTTTCTTCTCTTCTTCTTCTTCTTCTTCTTCACTTTTTTAGAAAGAGGATTTTATTGGAGGGAATTGGGTTCTTTGGTGAATTTAAAATAATGATTTTAATCCCTGTATTTAGAGGTCTATTAGGTTTATATTAGTGGTCTAATTACTAATAAAACGACCCTACTTAATGACTAAATAATTCTAGAACCTTCCCCTAACCCTCTTAACTTAAACACTTAAGCCCTCGCTCCCCCCTACCCACAAGACCACATCCATGGACAGTGGTTCCACCAACGGCCCATACTTTTCATCCGTGTATGGTGATCTGTGGCTAGTGTTTAGGGGCCTTGACCTATGAGGCCCATCCACAGTGCATGGGTCCCCCTCATGGATGCTGGTTAGGCAGATTTAGGGACTGTTTTAGGGTGGTTTTCTAGGGTCCTCTTCAAGGACCCTTGGTTCGTCCTTGGTGAGTCGTAACTTGAAGTTTAACCCCTAAAATCCTCATTCTAAGTACGGTAAGTCTTATCTACGACCCTAACCCTCATATCAAACTCTAGAACCCTCACACAAGGTCCTAGTTTAGTCTACTAGTTTTCTGGGTGTTACAATTTTTTACTTTATCAATCCCAAAAATGGTGGATTAGATATTTTGAAGTAGTCAGGTTCCCCCGAGAAGTAAAAATCACCAACTGCGTATATACGAAACTCCAAAAATGAAGGACAATTAGAAATCGTTCCTGAGTAAAGGTATAAATAAGCAAAATTTTAACATCCAATTTTATATTTTTTTAATTTTAACAGGCAAAAATGTTGGGTTAGGTTTTTTCCACAACTTGGGTTCTTCTATTCAGAAGATACTCACCTAAGTCGAAGAAGCGCCATCGAGCAGAAGCAAGCCGATAAACTTCAGTAAGCAGAACCGGAAGCAACCAAGGTGGTGGAAGATGGAAGTTGTGGTTTTCTGTCGGAAAAAATTGGAGGGACGCGTGTTAAGCTAAAATGTGGAGGATGAAATTTGTGGTTTTTTGTGTAAAAATGGAGAAATACATTTAAGCTAATAAGTGAAATGACAAGATTAGCCTTATGAGGAAGCACACATGTCGACAGACCAGCTTGGTAATCTCCAACTCCCTCTTATATAATAAGAGAAAATAATGATTTTTAAAAAAATAATCTTTTCCTACGATTTTTTTCCTAAATATAATTATTGATGACATTAAACATTTCCTTAAATCACTTCTCTTCCGTTGTTTATTCCTTTTTTATTTTTATTTATTCAATTCAAGAAATTTATGTCTCTATTTAATATAAAGGTATTTCTTTTTATCTTCTTTATTTGTGTTTTTCCTTCTTTATTTATTTTTAAAGTTTCACGTCCATAACTTATATTTATTAAACTTTAACGGTGTAAGGTACAAGTAACCCCTAAACTATGACTGACTAAACTTATTTTTGTGCATCTTTTGTGCCGACGTGGCACCTTAAACCACCCAAGTTGGTTCTGTTTGTACACACTTGCCGTCCATATGTGTAAATTTTATTTTTAAAAAGGTTGTTTTTTGAATTTTTTTTTAAAAAAATATTCTTATTTTCTTTTTCTTGTATTTAAATTAAGCTAATACATTGCTTTTACTTTGTATCGAAACTTATTTTTCTTACCTTCATTCATTGTGTTTTCTCTTTTATTTTTCTATTGATTTTATTTTCTGTCTTTCGTTTTGATTTGATTTCAAATTTAATTCCAAATGTCTAGTATTTATATTAAGTTATTTTTTAATGAATATCAAATAAGTGAAGAAAATCAAATAAAACATAAAAAAAATTTAAAATGTTAAAATTAAAGGACACTTTTAAATTATCTTTTCAAAAAGAATACACATAGTGTTTTAAAATTAATTAAAAGTTAAAAGATAATAAACTAATTAAAAAAATTTTAAGTTAGAAAGAAATTTAAATAAATATTTTACAAAGAAAGAAACAAAAATAATTGAATAGATATAAGTTTTAATATAAAAAAATATGTGTAATAACTAATTATAAAGTTACCAATAAAAAAATGACACGTGTTCAATTTGTGTACTCAGTACTTGCCTTCAAGAGAGTGTGCACACTCTCTATGTCATGTCAACGTTTGTGGTGTATAATTGCATTTTAAATTAGTTTAGTGGGGGGGGGGGTAATAGGGTAATAGGACCCTAGTTAAGTCTTGGTCTGTCTCTAGCATTTCGGTCATATTCTAGGGGGTACTTATGCCTTATCCCAACTTCTACTCTTAATAAGATCATTAATTCCATTACTTTTAAGTTTTCATATTCATAACCCCAAAATATTAAATTATAAAATTTAAGATACTTTATGATATTCCTCAATTTTTGTCAATATAAATTCAAAAGTTTTTTGTTTCATGAAATTCCAACTCAAGATTATTTTTTAAATTTCATTGTTATTTGTAGTATACTTCTATTATAAAATTCATGCGTTAACTTGACACGATGAAGAAGACTCTTGAATGTTGATTAATTTGACAAAAAGGTTGTCGGCTAAGAGTTCAAAAAAGTAGGCACTTATTTTGTATTCAAATTTTTTTTATCTATTTTATTATGATAAGGTCCTAAGGAAGATGTGTGTTTGTGTTTTATCCATATAACTTCTTTAGTTTGAATTTGCATAATTTTTTATTATTGCATGTCTGTATTTTTGTTTATATGCAAATTAGTTATTGTATCTTTGTGTGTAATAACACTAACTACTAACCAAGGTTCAACAATATTATTGTAAATTTGTTTAGTAAAATTTAAAATACAAAATTTTTACTACATTGGCCTTTTATTTCCCCCATAAAGAATAAAAATATCTTCAATAATTGATAGTCATGGTATTGTTTCGGTATTCGTATTGTATTCCTACAAATAAAGACATTGTAAGACTTTGTAGAAATGATCACATTAGAGTTATTATGTTTTTCTTACATACCTCTTATATTCATGTCTAAATTTCACATGAATGATAAAGTGAAGGATATTGAATGATGATCTGCTTGTGGGAATGAATGTAGACAAGTGTTTGAAAAATTGTGCATTAATTTCATATTTTGTCTTCTATTGTTTTAATGATTAAGATCATAAGAATGATGTTGCATTATTTTTTTTATTTTTTTATTTCTATTCTCCCCATAATTTTCTTTGTTTTATATTCTATACGATTTTTTTTATTATCGTCAGTTTATAAATTTTTTGTCCAATATAACAACTTTTGACTTTGTTGGGAGTCATATAACTACTAACGAAATATTTTTTTTTATGAAATCACTTATACGTCTAGACATATATAATATTTATGAAAATATTATAAATATTTCTTATATTTATATCACATTTCAATAAAATTATTGAAATTTTGTCATTCGTTTTTAACAGTGTGAAGCACAGATAAATTCACTAATTAAAATTAAAGTATTACGAAAAAAGAAAAAAAATCATATTTTTTTTAAAAAAACTAAAAAATAAAATAAGTCATTTCTTTTAAAACAACGAGAGTAATTTGGATTTTGCACGGATGGAGGAAGAGTGAGGCAAGGACGCGGGGTGGGGAGGGGAATCTTAATAGGATACAAGTACGTATATATTATTGAATCGGGTACCACGATGGTACATATATTTATTTGGATTGGGTATCACACTGATACATATATGTTATTGAATCAAATATCATGTCAGTACAGTAACAATGGAAATGGTTACCACATAGGTACACTAACAATTTGTGTGTGGGTTTCATGAGAGAACTTGGTATATTGTTGAGTTACTAGAATAGTGTGATGAAGTAGGTGTGACTGGGTGTGTGTGCTAAGTCGGGGTGAGAATTGGAAGTTCAGGATTTTTTATAATTGTGTTTATAAATGTACATTTCTATTTTTTCTACATTTTGTTACCTGTTTATATCTCATATAACTAGGGTGTGGATAAGGTAAGGTGTTCACATGAGAGATCGAGGAGGTGGGGGAATTCTTTATGTGATAGACATGAGTTAGGCTATGATTTGATATGAGGATATAAAGACTTAGATGGTAGAGTCGGCAGCAAAAGAAGGTGGCTGACTTGAGGTGAAATGTGTGTCACGCTCCGGGCCTACACCCTAGACGTGCCGGTACTCAAGAACCATTGCTGGCCCCAAGTGAACCCTTGGCCTGGCTCAACTCTCAGCGGAAGACTTACTCAATAAATGGGCCTCAAAGGTAACTCAACTCATAACAACATCATTACTAAAAATCCATCTAACTCAATAATGTCTGAAATACTTAATAACATAACTGTTCAACTCAAGTATTTAAACATTACAATGGAAATGAAAAAGATTCCTCAACTAATACTATCTATGAATCCTCTAATGACAATGATGTAAGTCGGGATAAGACCCTCGACCTCCTAACAAAACTGAAAAGTAAATAGGAATCCTCCGGAAGCAAGAAGGCTAAACAAAGCAACTCTGGAACTGCAAGTCATCTCAACGGTGCGCCTGTTGATGACCCTGAACTCAAGTATCTGCATCATGAAAGATGCAGACCAAATGGCGTCAGTACATGGAATGTACGAGCATGCAAGGGGAAACTCTAAAGCACCGGCATAAGCTTGAACTGATAAAAAGAAAGAACATACTCCCCTCATCTCAACTCAAGGAAACGCAAGCATACTTAAAGATACTAAAACTCAAAAATACTCCACTCTGTTCAATATAAAAAAAACCATAAAGATGCATTATAAAGAAAGCTTTTAAACAGTAGATAATAACTCAATGTATTTAAAAATACCATAATAACTCTTTTACTCTTATTTGGGAGATTCTCTAACCGACAATCATCACTATGAGCTATGTGATAATACACCATCTCGCCCGAACTGTCCTGTACCTTGTCAGAGTATAATACATCCTCAGCTAAGTGGATCCACTAAGCTATGCTTTAAAAGAAATGATGAATCATCTAAAAAGTATGACCCTTTTTATCCATGTTGGACTACATAGTTTATGAAGACTTTGAGTTGTCTGAACTCATCCCCATATTAGTGCTCAATACTACTCCCAATAATATAACTCATGCTCATATGTTTAAAAACAATTCCTCATCCTTAAACTTCGAGATTATTACTTAAAAGGTTCTCTTAAAAGAGATAGTGCTCAAAAACTCCTAATGAACTCATTTGGAAATCAAGTTTCCTCCCATTTTAAATGTAAAACATTTACTCTTGGAATACTTAGTTCTCATATATTAATTTTGAAAATGAACTCAACTCTCCTAATCCTCATACTCAAATGCTCAACTCTTAAAACAAAATTTAAAAGTTTGCAAAAGACTTCTCAAAAGAACTCCCTCGAACCTTACTCTTAACTCTATCTTGAATTGAAAAATGTGAATTCAAGAATTTATGATTTGTATATATGGATTTCTAAATGATTCGATGTAGTTTGAGTAGTTATAATCAGGAAGAGAGCAAGGATATCTTTTAAAAGAACTTGGACGGAATAAACCACGAAAAAGGAGCAGGGGCAGGCTGCCCTGGCGCAGTGAGTGGCGCGGTGCGCCATCCCCTAAACCTTAGAACGCCATTTCTGTTGTACTGCAAGCACGGCGTACCAACCACTCTGGCATCAATGGTGCGTCACACCACCCATTCACTAGATCGTTTCGACGAAATTTTCTTCTCGATTTTAGGCCCTAATTCACCTAGAATCGATTAATTTATCCCAAACACTCTTAGATTATAATACTTAACCTTAGTAAATAAAATTCTACTAAAAACCAACCCTCAAACTCATAACATTAACCTCAAGAACTCATCAAATCCCAATATTAAAGATTTCAGAACGAAACATCAAGAAACTAATCAAGAACCTTAATACATGGGTTGTCATGGACGAAATAACCTAAAAAAACTCATGATTGGCGTGAGGGTGAACAAACCCATCACTATCAAAGTTTAAATACCTCGTTAGGATTTAACCCTCGGTGAAACCCCTAAACGATCGCAAGAATCTTAAACGAACACTTGAACTTCTCCTTTTTCTCCCTTTGAACTTCTCTCTAAATCCCTAAGCGTCTTTAGGAATTGTGAAACTGATATAAGTAAGTTTAGACCCCTAAAATATTACTAAATATGAGTTAGGCTAGTGGGGGTAAGGAAAAGACCAAAATACCCATCCTAAATTCGGATGGATTTCCTTAACTAGACATGATGTACTCAAATGGGCATATCTCCGTCATCCAAACTCGGAATTTAGTCAACTAGGCGGCGTTGGAGAGAGGGCTCATAAATATTTCTTTTGATATCTAATAGGCCACCTAACACATCATGTGCTGAAAGTTATGATCATTTGAAGTTGACCCAAAACTCACAATTGAAGTCTAACTTACCCAAATCTAAATTTAGCTCTTTCCAAGATCGAGGCGTTACAATATCTCCCCCTTGGGAACATTCATCCTTTAATGAGATCACTCTAATTAGAACTAAGGGTGGCAACATCTAACACCCAGTTCAAACACCCGACATGCAATTTAACACGACACAGCATATCAATTAAAGAGTGTGTTAAAAAATCATTACCTTGGTCTGGAATTTCTCTAGAAGTAAAGAGATGTGGGTATCTCTTCTTCATATCTGCATGAGCTTCCCAAGTAGCTTCCTCAACTAACTGATTTCTCCCTAAGACCTTGACTGATGCCAACTCCTTGGTTCTCAACTTGCGAACCTAACGATCAAATATCTCAATGGGTATCCCCTCATATGATAGGTTGTCCTTAATACTAATATTTTTAGTAGGTATAATAAGTGAAGGATCGCCCAAACACTTCTTCAACATAGAAATGTGAAACACCGAATTGAATGTTGCTACCTCTGGCAATAGCTCCGACTCATAAGTTACATTGTCAATTCTCTTGGATATCCTGTAAGGACCAATATACCGGGGACTAAGCTTCCACTTATTGCCAAACCTAATAACACCATTCATGGGTGAAACCTTCAAATAAACATAATCATCAACCTCAAATTCCCAGTCTCTTCTCCTAACATATGTATATGATTTCTGACGACTTTGCATTGTTTTCAATCTTTCTTGAATGTTCTTCACTTTCTCCATAGCTTGATGAACTAAGTCTGGCCCTATCAATCCAGCCTCACCAACATCAAAACACGAATAGGAGATCTACATCTTCTCCTATAAAGTGCCTCATAAGGAGCCATCTGGATGCTAGAGTGATAATTGTTATTGTAAGAAAACTCAATGAGAGGTAAGTGATCATCCCAATTACATTTGTAGTCAATCACACAAGCCCTCAACATATCCTCTAAAATTTGAATAGTACGATCTTCTTGACCATCAGTCTAAGGATGAAAAGCAGTATTCAATTTACCTTGGAACCAAAACCTTTCTGGAAAGACTTCCAAAACTACTCGGTGAATTGTTCCCCTCTCTCTGAAATGATAGAAAAAGGAACTCCATGAAGTTGGACTATCTCTTAAATATATAATCTGGCATAATACTTTGATTTATAGGTGGTCTTTACCGGCAAGAAATGAGCTGATTTAGTCATCCGATCTTTAATCACCGAATTCAAATCATGCTGCCTGGGAGACCGCAACAAACCAGTAATGAAATCCATATTTATCATCTCCCACTTTCATTCCAGAAAATCTAGGTTCTAAGCTACACTACCGGGCCTCTGGTGCTCTATCTTGACTTGTTGGCAATTTGGGCAGTTAACAATGAATTGTGCAATACACCTCTTCATGCTACTCCACCAATATACTTCTCTCAAGTCACGATACATCTTTGTCGAACCAGGATGGATAGAATATATAGAACTATGAGCTTCCTCCATGATGCTTGATACGCTCAAATTACACCTCCTTTCAGAAGCATAAGCGATCGTTATCAAGTAAAGAACCCAACTTGTAGGTTGGGATCGATCCCACGAGGAAAATGGTTTAGACTTTACTTTTAACCAACAATTATATTCAA
>JAJOOE010024779.1:0-24910 GCA_036250405.1 Solanum raphanifolium | reverse complement strand
TAAAGGGGGGAGGGGGGGGGGGTTTGTGAAACAAAATCTTGATTGAATGATTGTAGTAACAAGTAACAAATGTACCAAGATTTATATTTGCAACAATCAATAAAAGATAAAACTAGGGTGTTTGTGTTCCCCAAAAGTCCTTAACTCGGTGAACCTTATAGTACTAACATTGTCTTGTGTCTATCATGCAAAGTTGGTAATTAGGTATAACCTAAGTGGTTGGTCCCCTAAATAGAATATTTTCACCACGTAACTAGGTTCGTCTATGGGTGTATACTTTAATAACTCTTATCCTTGACCCCAGATAAGTTATACCTTGGTCCATTTAAGCTATTAGATGATGGTTGGTAGCCTCAAATCTATGTTGTATAGTCCTTTTTCCCATTTGTTACCCCCTTGGTCCAGCGAGTAGGAATAAGCCGATTTCTAATCAAAATGAAGAGAAAAATAATCCATCCATAAACATTATTCAAGAATTACTAGTTATTAGGTATATTTTGTTAATTTCTCATGGTTCCCACAACCTTAGTTGTGAAATTAGCTACTCATGCTTGGATGATCACAATTCATATTAATTTGGTTAAAATAAATCATGAACTTACAAGTAGCGTAGTTGAGTTCTGAAATCTTGAATTGAAGTTGCAAAATAGTGATACAGATCGATGATATAATTATAAACCAAAGGATTCAAGAATTGAAGCTCACTTCATTTCTTAAAAGAAATATTTTCTTTATATTTGAGACACCAAGGGTAATAACCAGCGATGGAGATTGCCACTTTTGTAATAAGTTGGTCTAGGTGTTTCTTGAGAAATATGGTGTTTGACATAGCGTATAAACTCCTTACCATCTGCAATCTAGTGGACCTTGTTCATAAATCTAGGGTGAATAAATTCATAGAGGACTTGTTCTACGGGTCCCACCTGCGAGTCGTAGTTCATTCGATGAACCGTAAATGGTACCCGTAAAAACCTCCGTACAACTGCCTCTTTAGGTCTGCGAGTGCACAATATGAACCGTAGAAAGTTTTATGGTCTATAGTCTGCACTCTAGACTCCAGGTCAGTAGACGGGATTTTGTGAAGGCCTAGGGGTGTTCATGTTTCGTTGGAATACCTCCTTCTCTTTGACAACTATCACAAGAGTAGGCGAATTCATGAGCATCTTGGTAAATTGTAGGCTAGTAATACCCACATTGAATGATTTTTAAGGCAATTCGGATATCACTATGATGACGTCCAAAAGGTGATGAATGACTTGCCTCAAATATTCTTATCATCTCAACCTCACGTATACGTTGATGAATAATCCTATTAGTACAAACACGGAATCAGTATGGCTCTTCCTATATGAACTTCTTCACATCAGGAAAAGGACTTTCTGAAATGGTGAAAGGACAAATCTAAAGGCACCACATCACTCATGAAATAATTAGCAAAATCAGCGAACCGTGGGATCATATCATATAAAGCAGCGAAGACTTGCTCATCTGGAAAAGTATCATCTATCTCAAACTCATCGGCCTATTTCAACATTGCTTCTATTTCCTATCTGGACAAACGATCAACAACTTGATTTTTGATCCATTTTTCTGTCTCTAACTTCAAAAATGATTTCTTGGAACAACAACACCCAACGAATCACTCTTGGTTAAGAATCCTACTTTGCCATAAGGTACCTGAATGCTGCATGATTAGTGTGGACAATAACTTTGGTGCCAAGCAACTATGATCTAAATTTCTCGAAAGAGAAGACTACAACAAGCAATTCTTATTCAGTGACTTTGTAATTTCTTTGAGCAATATTCATGGCATTGTTAGCTTAGTATATGGCGTGAAGAATCTTCTCAAGCCTTTGACCTAGCACTATGTCAAGCGCCACCCCGCTTGCATCACACATAACTTCAAATGGTTGTCCCTAATCCGGTGAAATAATGATAGATGCAAAAATAAGCGTCTCTTTCAATCCTTCAAACGCCTTCAGACAAGCTTCATCAAACTCAAACTTCATCACCTTCTCAAGTAACTTTCATAATAGGTGCGATATCTTGTAGAAATCTTTGATAAATATTTGATAAAAGTTAGCATGTCCCAAAAAGCTTCTAACATCCTTCACAGAGATATGTGGAGGCAATTTTTCAATTTAGCTTGATCCACTTCAATGCCTTTGTTGGAGATTTGATGACCAAGAACCATGCCTCCTTTCCCCATTAACTGAAACTTCTCCCAATTTAGCACAAGATTGCATTATTCACACCATTTCAGTACATCACCTACATGAGCCAAGCAATCATCATACGAGTCACCTAATATAGAAAAATCATCCATGAAAACCTCAATAGTGTCTTACACAATGTTTGAGAATATAGAAATCATGAAACGTTTAAAAGTCATTGGTACATTACACAACCCGAAAGACATCCTCTTGAGAGCAAATGCCTTATATGAGAAAGTGAAAGTGGTTTTCTCTTGGTCTTCAGGATTGATAGAAATTTGATTATAGCTTGAATACCCGTCAAGAAAATAGTGTCATCTTTTACCAGCAAAATGATCTAAAATATGATCCATGAACGCCATAAGGAAGTGATATTTCTTTGTCCATGCATTCAATTTACGATAATTCAAGCACACTCTCCAACTAGTGACCGGCCTCACATGTATGGTCTCATTCTTTGCATTGGGAACGATGGTGATTCCTCCCTTCTTAGGCACACATTGAACAGGGCTTACCTATTTACTTTCAGCAATTGGATAAACCTCTCCAGCATCTTACCACTTGATGATTTCATTCTTGATGACTTCTTGCATCTGTGGATTAAGTGTCCTTTGGTGCTTAATGCTAGGTTTGCAGTCAGGCATGAGTTGGATTTTATGAGAACATGTACCTGATGGAATGCCTATGATTTCAGCAATAGTCAATCCAATCGCCCTCTTGAAGAATCTCAACATAGATGGCAAAGCCTCTACTTTTCCTTTAATAAATTTGCAGCAATGATGACTGCAAAGTATTGTTTAGGCCAGAAATACATACCTCAAGTGAGATGGGAGAGCTTTGAGTTCCAACTTCAGAGGCTCATACTTGGATGGTTTTATAGGTGGGATCTCTCTATTCTTCTTATCCAGCTCCAACTTCTTTGGTGCATAAATAAACTTCTCCAATACATTAAGTGCACTGACCATTTGGTCATACTCCTCAATGTGTTCTCCATTGAAGTTCATAATCATTGTCGCTAGCACCTTTACACCAAGTCTTCTTCAATTGGCACCTCTAGTTGCTCCTCAATAGTAAAGTTCAGGATGCACAATACTTTGAGAACACTTTCATGATCTATCCATTGACAGATGTTGATAGTTACCTCTTCATTATTCAGCCTGAACAACATCTTTCCTTTTTCCATATCAACCAAAGCACACCCAGTTGCAAGGAATAGTCATCCTAAGATGATGGGCAATTCAAAATCAACCTTGCAGTCCAGAATCACAAAGTTCGTAGGGAATATGAAAGCTTCAACCTTAACTAGAACATCATGAAGGACACCAATTGATTGATTTATAGTGCTATCCGCTATAAATAGCCTCATTGAAAGCGGTTCGGGGGGGTCTTAAACCCAACTTTCTAAACAACAATAAAGGAATCAAGTTTATGATAGCACCCAAATCATTCGATCTTTAACAAAACGAAATGCACCAATTATATATGGAATTGGGAAAGTTTCGGGATCCTCCTTGTTCTAAACTAATGATATGGTAGATTTGGCACTATAATGTTGCAACTTGTCACACCTTTCCAAACTATCAGCCCTTTTCTTAGTCACTAGATCCTTCATGAACTTTGTGTAGCCCGACATTTGTTCTAGCGCTTTAATTAGACGAACGTTGATTGAGAGTTGCTTCAACATTAAGATGAACTTGCGATATTTACCTTCCTCAGTTTTCTTGACTAATCTTTGATGAAATGAGGAGGAGGTTGAGGCATCAGAATTATCTTTTCAGTGGCTTCATCTTCTTTCCCGACTTGATCTTTGGGTTTCTCCACTTCTTCAACTCCAGTATCTTCGAGTTCCTTTGAACTTTCCACTACTGTAGGCATAGGATGATCGATGGTTTGCTTTCCACCTCATGTAGTGATTGCCATGTTGTGCCCATCATTCTACAGATTTTTGATAGTAATGCTTCGAATTTCTTTTATGGCGTGGATTCACGGATGAAGAAAGTTTACCCAACTACTGCTTGATCTGTTTAATGGATACTACAAGTGAATGTATATTTTGACCTATGCTTGGTAGATGATGTACCACATATATATGGTACATATAATGCTTTAAACTTGAGGTTTTTCATGTATTTTAAGCACTTGTTAGTAGATCTGATTGTATTTTATCTTTGTTTTACAGGAAAATAGGCTTTGGCAAGTCGAGTTGAAAAGTACACTGAAACAATAGGTTTTTGAGGTTCGACAAGTTCACCTATGAGCCATAGAATTTTCTACGATCCATAGGAATGAGTCGTAAAGTAACAAGTGGCTTTTGGAACTAAGTATGGAGTAACGAGACCAGACTACGAGCCGTAGGACCAAGTCGAGAAGATACGAGAGATTTTGATCTCCGATACATGGACTATGATTAGACAGGACTTGTCGTGCAAAGGTCTACAAGCTATAGAACATGTTCGTAGAAAGAGTCCAAAGAAATATTCGGAATGCTACTTCCACAAAGGGTCTACGAGCCATAGAAACTCCTACGAGTCGCAGACATAAACTGTAGAAACGACTGCCGAGTCCTACTTTTTTTTATGTTTTCATAGTCTATTTTAATTAGTATTAGATATCTATAAATAGTCGTTTTTATTTATTTTTTGGATCTTAGATAGTTCACAGTTTGGAGTTTTGTTTTAAGAATTAATTGTTCAAACACTTTTCCATTTTAATTCTGGAATGGTTTGTTTATATTACATATTTTTTTCATCAATTTAAAATTCTGGAATTTAACTACTCTAATTGTAAGTGCAATAATTTATCTTACCCAAATTAATATGAATTGTGATCAATCAAGCATGAGTAGATAAATCCACAACTAAGGTTGTGGGAACCATGAGAAATTAACAAGCTAGACCCAATAACTAGTAATTCTTGAATAGTGTTTATGCATGTATTGTTTCTCTCTTCACTTTGATTGCTTTTTAACGGAGGCCTACATTAGAACTCACCTTATTTCTACTTGCTTGACCAAAGGGGTAACGCATGGGAAAAGGAATTATACAATAGAGATTTCAGGGTACCAACCCTTATCTAATAGCTTGAACAGACCAAGAATAGCTAATTTGGGGTCAAGGGTAAGGGTTAGTAAGCCATACACCCGTAAACCGACCAAAGTTATAAGCTCAAATTCAGTTAGTTAGGTGACTATCCACTTATGTGATACCTAACTTACCGACTTTGTATGCTAGGCATTACACAAGTTTACTATTACGAGATTTGTTGCGTTAAGACTTGAAAGGAACATAAATATCCTCATTTTATCTTCTATTGATTTTACAAACATTCAATCCTGTTTACGACTCTTTATTTGAGCAACAACCGCTTATATTTCTTTTGGAAGGTGTAATTTGGGTGTATCAAATTTTGGTGCTGCTGTGGGGGAATAAGGCTTTTGGATTGAACTAATTTTTTATTGGAGTGTTAGTCATTATTTCCTGATTTACATTTTCTCTTTTTTTGTTTCTTATAGGTTTATTTTTAAGTGTATGCCAAGTACACTGAGTAAAGGTTTTCCCTTAACCCCATATAATCCAAAACTAAATAAAAATCTTTGAAGAATGGCCAACACTGGACGTAGCCAAAATCTAGGATTGAATTAAGATCCAGTTGGAAGGGGGCAAGAGGGTAAATGAAGCTCGTGTAGAAGAAGTACAGGAAAACAACCAGAACAACCCACTGATAGTGCAAGATTAACCTCCACCCAGAGAGATAGCAGCAGTCGAGGTGTGAAATAATTGTAGGGTTGATCATGATGCTATTTGAACAACAAGTGTCATCTTTGTACCTCCACTGCTGCACGAATTGACATTCATTGTCACTAAACGTATGATGCAAATTCTCACATTTAGAGGGTTATTTTATGGTATGCCATCTGAAGTCCCATATACCCATCTTAGCAAAGTTACCAGGGTTTATAAAAGCAGTGTGGGTAGGCCAGACTTAGACATAGATGTCAGGTTACGTGTATTCCCATTATTATTGACTGGTGATGCAACTGTGTGGCTATTTGATCTCCCATATAAATCAATTACCACATGAGATTAGTTGAACAAAATATTCCTAGAGAAATACTTTTCATTGTCAAAGAAGTTGAAGCTGAAGGATAGAATTACCAACTTCGAGCAGCTACCCGGATAGTCGGTGAGTGCTGCATGCGAGAAATTTATAAGTTATCTATGAATTTTACTGAACCACAAGATAGATAATGAGTCACTCTAGGAGTTTTTCTAAAGAGAACTGGATGACAGTGGTAAAGAGTTGGCACATACTATCACATGAGGATCCTTTGGAGCAAACACATTTGAGCAAGTTGCAAAGAAACTTGAAATGATTGTTGAAATTAATAAAGCTTGGTGTATTAGAGGTACATATACTGAAAGGTGTACGGTTTTGGTAAAGTTAACCCACAACTAAGCGAATGAGAAGATGTGTCAAGAGATGGCACAATTAAGAACGGAATTATTAGCCTAAACTAAGGATTCTGCAATCCAGCCTAAGGCTCCTATGGGAATCAAGGAAACACGAATAAGGGAGAAATATTAAATCTATCACATACAATACCTAACCACATTCCATCTATACTAAGCAATATGTTTTAGAGCACAATCTAAGAGAGAGTAGACCACAACCTACCTAGAAGCTGAACTGAAATCTCGACCCATCCATGAGCTTCCCACCCCTACTCAACGTCCTTTGAATGACATGATACTATCAACATTGTAAACTACAAGTTACTAAGAGAAGAAAGATACCAATATTACTACAATATAATCCAAGACCGAAATTGGGTAAAAACATAGGCCCATGAGACCCATTAACGGAATTCTGAAATTGAATATGTCACTAGGTCTGTAATATCTCTAGGAACTTGTACCAAAAATTTGGGCAAAATTGGAGCTCGAGAACCTAACTAAAACAATCCTTTAAAACTCGAATTCATGAAACACCATTAAAGACAAGGAATGGAGGTTCAGAACGAGAATTTACCTCCTAGACATTTCCCCAATTACAGCTCCCTACCTCAAGAAATTGAAGTTTGAAAATTGAGAATGAGGATGATTTTTCGAGACTAAATGACCTCTGTGAAGGCGGTCCCTTACCCGCGATCATTTAAGTTAATTGGATTGGATCAACACTGACCTTTCTCTATGAATGCGGGACTGAATCCGCGAATGCGAAAGATCAGAGGCCCAACACTCCGCAAATGTGTGAGCATGTATGCGAATGTGGAGGTCAAGGCACCCAACACTGCATGAATGCAACACCAGGCTCGCGAACGCAGAGACAAATTAGTGGCCTCCATAAACACAGTTCTAGGTGTGCAAACGTGAAACACTAGGCTGTTGGACCAGCTGAGAATATGAGTTGAACAATACTCTAACGAGGTGCTCGGGATTCATGCAGAACCTCGTGCACGCAAATAAGCTATGCTACTCCCACCAAATTCAATAATTTGGACTCAACGAATACATTAAAACTTCAAGCAAAGGTCATCTCGCAAAATAGGTTAGCACACCCAAGGCTCTATTTTAGCCATAAGACACAAGGTAGCTCAGAATGAGCTCGGAAGACTCGAGGCCCTCACTAAAGGTACATCTAGACCAAACTCGACGTTCTTGAGCTAATGAAACCATCAAAATTGTATTCTCAAGCTGCCTACCTAAAATTTTGACAAGTGTGAACTGATCAAAGTTTAGAAGCTCCAAAATAGGAAAACATGCACAAAACTCAAACAAATGACCAGGCGGCCAACCTATCGGTCCCAAGAAGTCATAAATAACTTTGGATCTCTAGAGAAAATGTATAAACGCTAAAAAGATCGAAAATAGAGGAAATCACCTGGAGGGTCATTACATCTATACTTATTTGATAAGTTGATATGGTAAATCTCATCTCATTCATACTCTACACGTGTGTGTACAAATTGATGCTCCTTTTTAATTTCCCAAAATGTTGTTCCTTGACCTGACACAATCCTTAATAAACTTTAATTACATGTATATTTTACTAATATAACTTTATTAATGATTTTTTTGCCCTTATTTGATAAGAAAATATTGAAATCTTATCTCATTAATAATCTACATATGTGTGTGTACAAAAATATCAGTTTTAATGATCCTTCTTAATTCCCAAAATGTCATTTGTTGATCTACATCATGGAACCACTCAGCGATTTGCCAACCGCTCCTTTCTCTTGCCAGCTTGATTTACTCCTTCAGGGCTTTGCACACTAGAGCTTTAGGCTATCAAATGGCCACTCGGCGACTCGCCAAATGGACTTAGTGATCACCAAACTCTACTTTCTTCACTCTTTCAACTTACTTCATTCCTTTTTGCACGTTAGTATCTTTTCATTGTTCCTCAATCCATATACCTGGAAATCAAGGGTTTTACATCAGTTATTGGCACAAAACAAGCATTTGAGGACACTATATCATTATAAATAAAGCCCTAAATGAGTCCAAATCTCAGACTCATCAGTGTACCATCCAAGCATTAGAAGATATGTTGAGGGCATGTGTTATAGATTTCAAGGGTAATTGGGATGACCGCTTGCCATTATTAGAGTTTGCCTACAATAATAGCTATCACTCAAGTATCGGTATGGCTCCTTTTGAAGCCTTGTATGGTAGGAGATGTAGGTCTCCGGTTGGTTGGTTTGAGGTTGGTGAAATTGTTCTTATTGGTCGCAAACTAGTTTATGAGGCTATTGAGAAAGCCCGACTCATTAGAGAGAGGTTGAGAACGGCCTAAAGTAGGCAAAAGATTTTTGCCGATGTTAGAAGAATGGATCTAGAATTTGAAGTTAATGATTGGGTCTATCTAAACAATCTCAACTATGAAAGGTGTGATGAGGTTTGCCAAGAAGGGGAAACTTAGTCCCCGGTATGTGGGCCCATCACAAATTTTGAAGCACATTGGGAAAGTTGCCCATGAGTTAGATTTGCCAAATGAGTTGGCTCTGGTTCATCCGGTATTTCATGTTTCCATGCTTAAGAAGTGTATTGGAGATCCAGCATCCATTATCCCTTTAGAAGGCTTAGGGGTTGATGAGAGTCTCTCATATGAGGAAGTTCCGATAGAAATCCTAGACCGACAAGTTAAGAGGTTGAGAAATAAGGAAATAGTTTTCGTAAAGGTTTTATGGAGAAATCATCTAGTTGAGGGTGCTACTTGGGAGGCCGAGGCCAATATGAAGTCCTGATAACCTTATCTCTTTCTTTCTACTCCTATTCAAGCTTGAGGTAAGTAGTTCCTCTTGAGTTTTAGTGCTTTGGGAATCATGTGTGTTATATGTGCTTTCCCATGATTTCCTTATGTTATGCATGTTCTTGATGAAATTCATGTTTAGTAAGAAAAATGAGTTTTCATGATTTATATATTTCTCATGTTGTTGAGCATTTAGTATGAGTTGCATATTTGACTTCATGAGATGAGTTGATGGGCATGCTTTAGTATGCTTTTGAGAATGATTGCATATTGGCTCCATGATGTTGTGTTGAGCATGCTTTTAGTTGGAGAAGGTAGCTCCTCCTATGAATATGAGAAATATCGAGTTTCATGCACATTGGGTTGTTAGATATAGCTCATATTTCCTTGTGTTGCATTGATTATGTTGAGATAGAGTTGAAGTTTCCTCCTTTGGATTTTGCATTATTTTGATGTTTTCATGCATGTTGGGCAGCTAGTCTTTAGTCTTTATTTCCATAAGGTGTTTAGATCGTCATTCGAGGACGACTGTTTCCATGGGGGAGATAATGTAACATTCCGAAAACTAGTAGACTAAACTAGAGCCTAATGTAAGGGTTAGAGTCGTAAATAACTCCCGGTACTCAATATATGTGATTTTGGGTTTAAACGTCAAGGTAGACTCTCCAAGGACCAACCAAGGGTCCTTGAGGAGGACCCTAAAACAAGGCCCCAAAGCAGTCCGCCCACGAGGGGGACATATGGCCAGTAGGTGGACCCACGCCCCGTGGGTGGGGGTTGTGGGTCAAGGCTCCAGAAAACCATCCCTAGAACCCAACCCACGGTTCACCAGCATGCCACATGGGTCCATCCACAGACCGTGGGTGGGTGTACGTGGGTGGTCACTGAAACTACCATTTGGCAGTTAGACTTAGGTGTCTTTTGGGGTTTTCCTTTTTAATTAATTATTAAGTGATATCATTTTAGCCTATTTTTAAACAACTATATCAGTATTTTAGACAACTAAACTAACTCATCTAAATCATAATTTGTAAATCAAAACCAAAACCCTTTCCAAAATATTCTCTCTAGAACTCCAAGGAAGAAGGAGAAGAAGAAAGGTGAGGCTAGGATTGAAGGATCCATCTTTTCTACTGAATTTCGTGGGAATTCTTCATCAAGGTATGGTAGTGTTTCATCCATGGATAGTTTTCATCCAAGGAGTCCCTTCAAACTCAATTTCAAAACTTGTAATTTCCCTAAAAGCTAGGATTTTACTCCAAGTCATGGATTCACTTCAAAAATGATTCTAATGATTTATTTGCTTTATATTATGATCAAATTGATGATTATTTAATTTTTTTAAAGATGAATTCCCCAAAAATCCATGAATTTCCCTATTTTACCAATTTGGGTCTCTAAGTGTGGGTATTGATTGATGCAAGTTGAATATGATAGAATTATGCATATAGTACTTGAACTACTTGATTTATGTTATCATCCATGTCTAATGTAGTAATTATAGATGTGTTGATGAACTATGATCTATGGTCCTTGAAGGTCAAAGTATATGAATTATGCATGACTATGAGAATTATGTATGTGTTTTATGGACACTTTGACAGTAAAGTGAATATGATTATGATCTACTTGTTGTGTTGTTGGAAGTTATCCTCATGTACATACTTATGTATGAATATGATATGATGTGAAAGGTTTGTCACATGTAGTGATTCTAAGGTTGGAAGACTAGTCTCACCTATTGAATCTAAGAGCTTTTGTATGAGTTATGTTGGATTGAGTGTCAAGACATTCTTCCATAATTATGAACTTAAGTCAAGGCTTAATATGAACTCAATGGGAATTATGCTTAGCACCGAGTGGATAGTGATATGAGATGGAAACCCTCACGTTAGTAGAGGCAGAGTTTCTAGGAACAATCTCTTGGGATGGAAGCCCTCACATTAGTAGAGGCCAGGTTTTCTAGTAGCAATCCCCTTATCCCATAAACTATGTGCCCTCATAGGTCCTTAGCTAGTGGATCCACCTAAGCTAAGTGTATGGTTCTACCTTAGGCAAGTAGGACAACCTCTTTTTGATATGGGGTAGACACTGGATTCCATGTTTAGCTCACATGATCTATGTCGGTTAAGGCTATTCCCTATTATGGTAGTATGAACAAGAACTTGAATTATGAACTATAGTTACTCAAGAATTTTTACTTAGTATGGGTGGGATTATGGGATCTTATCTATGCATTGCACAAGTATGTTTTAAGGGTATTTATGGTATGTTTCTCTTATGACATGATGATTTATGAATTGTTTATGCTTATGACTTGTGTTTCTTCATTATCTTCCAAATTATGCTTTAACTTAGCAAATGGCATACATTCAAATAAAATGTCCCTTTTTAGCATGTTTCAACGTTTTTATGCATGGCTATCATACTTAGTGCATTTTTGTACTAACCCATATTTTCTACATTTTTCACAAAGTGTAGGGTCTGGTTCTCAATATGGTCCCATTGTAGCTAGAGCTTGGAATTGATCATTCTCATTGCTTGTTTGGTGATTCCTTATGATTCAAGGACGGATTCTATCATTGTAGTTTCATTCTTGTATTTTCATTTTAGGATTATGTTGTTTTAGGGTTGTGACCCTATTTGAGTTCTCAATTGTAATAGATGGCTATTTGAGACAAGTCTAGACTTCTGATATTCTTTTATGAAAACTTTTTAAGACTTGAAATGTGTTTTACTCTTTATTGTTCTTTACTTATGTTATGATAAACTAAGTGGCTTACACACTGCCTTTCGGGGTTCTATGTGCCAAACACCTAGAGGGTACCCTTGGGTCGTGACATCTAGTTAGGGTGAGGATGTGGATTCTGAAACCCCTACCATTGAGTCGGTCCCCGTTGTTAATGAGTTCCCGGAAGTGTTCCCAGATGATTTACCCGGTATTCCTCCCGAAAAGGAGATAGACTTTGGTATTGACCTTCTCCCATGTACGCAACCTATTTCTATTCCTCCTTACTGAATGGCTCCGGCAGATTTTAAGGAGTTGTAGGATCAATTGAAAGATTTGTTGGATAAGGGTTTCATCCGACCTAGTATCTCTCCATGGGGTGCTCCAATTTTGTTTGTTAGAAAGTAAGATGATTCTCTTCGTATGTGTATTGACTATCACCAGTTGAACAAGGCGACCATTAAGAATAAGTATCCTCTTACAAGGATAGTTGATATGTTTGACCAACTTCAAGGAGCGAGTTACTTCTCTAAGATTAACCTTCGGTCGGGTTATCACCAACTAAGGGTGAAAGGGGATGACATTTCGAAGACAGCTTTTCAAACTCAGTATGGTCATTATGAGTTTTTGGTAATGTAGTTTGGCTTGTCCAATGCTCCGGCGGCATTTATGGATTTGATGAATAGGGTGTTTATACAATACCTTGACATGTTTGTGATTATGTTCATTGATGATATATTGATCTGTTAGAGAAGTGAGAATGAGCATATTGATCATTTGAGGATCGTGTTGCGAATTCTCAAGGACCAACAACTCTTTGCAAAGTTTAGCATATATGAGTTTTGGTTAAGATCCGTAGCTTTTCTTAATGACATTGTTTCAAGTAAGGGTATTGAGGTAGATCCCAAGAAGACGGATGCGGTCAAGAGTTGGCCTAGACCCATATCCCCTGCGGATATTAGTTTCTTGGGTTTAGTTGGTTACTACAAAAGGTTTTTTAAGGGGTTTTCTTCGATTGCCTCTCCTTTGACAACTTTGACTCAAAAGAAGCCTAAGTTAATATGGTTTGAAGCTTGTGAGAAGAGCTTTCAAGAATTGAAGGATCGACTTACTTCCTGTAACACCTCGAATTTGAGATAGGGCAACATAGAAAGTTCCAGGAGTTTCAGGTGCCAGCCACGGAGGCCAACCACGGCCTGTGGATGGGACCATGGACCATAGGCATGGTCCGTGGATTGGTCACCAAAAACTGCCTAGGGGTCTTAGAACCACGCCTTGACCAACGAACCGTCGGTCAGACCACGGTCTATGGTTGAGGGTCCACCAAGACCGCAAAACCCTAAAATCTTTGAATCAAACGACGCTTGTGCAGCACGAACCGTCAATCAATCCATGGTCCATCAGTCGTGGTCCATAGGTCGTGAAGTCATCAGTTATTTCAAGGGTAGTTGGGTCTTTTCCTTATTATTTAATCTCTATACTACGTAGTTTTTCCAATGTCTAAGACCCCTATATAAGTAATTCTAACACCAACACTCACCCATTCAAGTCATTCTCTCAAATTCACCAAAAGAAATTGGGTTCTTCCTCTCCAAAATATTTCTCTCTCTAGAGCTTGAAGAAGAAGAAAGAGTTGAAGCTAGGTTCAAGGTCAAGTCTCCATACCTCAAGAATTTGTGGGCTTTGATAGTAAGGTGTGATGGATTTTCATCCATGGATTCCTTGAATCCATGCAGCCCTAAGTTCCCCAATTGAAAAGTAGAAATTCCCCAATTTGAGTTAGGGTTTTCTTCTAAGTTGTGGGTCTTGATAAATGTTGATCCAATTGATTGGGTTATGATTGTTTAGCCATGAGTTGAGAGGATTAAATTTTTTTAGGATGAATTTACATGTGCCCATGCTTAACCTATGTTTCTAAGTTGAAATTGATGTAAATGGGTTTTGATCGATGAAAGGAGAATCTATGGATTTAGGTGTATTCTTATAGGATAAATGAGGTACATTATTAATTTCTTTGAGATTGAAGCATATATGATGATTATGATATGTATTTCTTTGAGAGTGAAACATATGTTATGAATTGATGATTTTTGATGTGATTGTTGTGGAAAGGATCATTCCCACATGATTTGCTTATGTATGAATATGAAAGGCTTTCTCACATTGATTGATTCTAGGTTGAAAGGATAGCTCACCTAAAATGAATCTAAGCTAAAAACTATGAAATTGATGAGGGTAGAGGCGATTACCCATGACCTCTATATGAGAAGGATATGAGGTGATTACCCATATTCCTTAGAATAGGATAAGAGGTGATTACCCTTATTCCTTGAAGTTGAACAATAGGCGACTACCCACATTCCTATAATGATAGGACATGGAGGCAAGTAACCATGATCCTTTATAGAAAGACAAGAGGTGAATACCCATGTCACATGATGTTGGACTAGAGGCGAGTACCAATGATCCTAAGTAAAGGGACTAGAGGCGACTACCCATGATCCCATAGTAAGTTGGACAAGAGGCGACTACCCATGATCCTTTATGTAAGGCAAGAGGCAAGTACCCATGAGTCTTTATAGTTATGCAAGAGGTGAATCCCTATGTCTTTAAAAGATAAGTTAAGATATGTTATGACAGGTGATGAGCTTGGATGATGGCTTGAGTTTGCCTTCTATGATTAGTAAGACTAGTGGCAGATTACCTATGTCTTGACTAAGTATGAATTGAGGTTACTTCAAGAAGTACCCCTTATATGTGAAATGATCTATTATGTGCATTGATTATGCCTTATGACTTATGTTGTCAAACTCTTATGTTTATGTTGATGTTTATGTAAGTTATGATATTTAGTACATTTTTGTTCTAACGCATACTCTTGCCTATATTTCTTATCCAATTGTAGGACCCGGCATTCCTGACTCTTATCCCCGTGGCTAGGATCTATAGTAGAGGCAAGGTTGAAGATTGGTGAGTCCTCATAGTATTCGAGGATTTGGCAACCATTTCCCTTATGTTCTTTCCATTTTAGTTTTCAACATTGTTGTATGGGTTGTGTCCCAAAGATTTATTGTATTAGATTGTTTTTTAGACAAGTGTATTAGACTCCCGCTTCATTTTATGAAGACTTTGATATTGTTGAAATGTTTTAAATCTTGTCGATTTTCTATTATCTTGACTATGAAAGATAAGTGGCTTATATGATGCCTCTCGGGATCTTGTATGACATGTTACGTCTAGGGGGTACTCCTGGGTCATGACATTTCTGCTCTGGTGTTGACCTTACTGGAAGGGATTGATGGTTTTGTTGTTTATTGTGACGCCTCGAGAATCGGGCTAGGATGTGTACTTATGCAAAATGGGAAACTCATTACCTATGCCTCAAGGCAACTTAAGATTCATGAGAAGAATTATCCTACCCATGACCTTGAACTAGCAGTGGTTGTTTTTGCCTTAAAGATTTGGAGGCATTATTTGTATGGTGTGCATGTAGATGTATTTACCGACCACAAGAGTTTGCAATATGTGTTCAATCAGAAGGATCTAAATCTTTGCCAAAGAAGGTGGCTTGAGTTATTGAAAGATTATGATATGAGTGTTCTCTATCACCCGGTAAAGCTAATGTGGTGGCGGATGCTCTTAGTCGATTATCTATGGGTAGTGTTGCTCATATTGAAGAAGATAACAAGGAGTTGGTTCGAGATGTTCATAGATTGGCCCGATTGGGTGTTCAGTTAGTGGCCTCTACCAAGGGTGGTGTTATGGTGCACAATGGGTCAGAATTGTCTTTTGTGGCGGAAGTGAAAGCCAAGCAAGGTCTTGATCCAATGTTGGTAGAATTAAAAGAAGCAGTGTTTAAAAAGTCCATTGAGGGTTTCTCCCAAGGGGGAGATAATGTACTTAGATATCAAGGTCGTTTGTGTGTTCCTAATGTTGATGACTTCAAGGAACAGATCTTGTCAAAAGCCTATAGTTATCAGTATTCCATTCACTCGGGAGCCACCAAGATGTATCGTGATTTGTGGGAGGTCTATTGGTGGAATGGGATGAAGAAGGATATTGATGAATTTGTGAGTAAGTGTCCTAATTGTCAACAAGTGAAAATTGAGTAGTTTGTCTCAAAACATTAGCATTCCTACTTGGAGGTGGGAAGATTTTAATATGGAATTCATTGTTGGTTTGCCTCGCACCCGGCGACAACATTACTCAATTTGGGTTATAGTAGACTGAATGACGAAATCAGCTCATTTTATTCCCGTCAAAGTTTCCTATTCAGTAGAGGATTATGCTAAGTTGTACTAGAGAGAGATAGTAAATTTGCATGGAGTTCCATTATCCATTATCTGTGATTGGGTACACAGTTCACTTCTCAGTTTTGGAAATCTTTCCAAAGGGGTCTTGGTACTTGTGTTAAGCTTAGTACATCCTTTCATCCCCAAACCGATGGGAAAGCGGAGCATACTATCCAAACTTTGGAAGATATGTTGAGATCTTATGTGATTGATTTCAAGGGTAATTGGGATGAACATTTGCCATTGTTTGAGTTTGCATATAACAATAGTTATCACTCGAGTATTGGTATGGCTCCATTTGAGGCTCTTTATGGTAGGAGGTGTAGATTCCTATAGGTTGGTTTGAGGTGGGTGAAGTTACCCTAATAGGTCCCGAGTTGGTGCATGAGGCCATGGAGAAAGTTCGACTTATTAAAGAAAGGTTGAAAATGGCTCAAAGTCGGCAAAAGTCATATGCCGATGTAAGGAGAAGAGATCTTGAGTTTGATGTTCATGATGGGTTTACTTGAAAATTTTACCCATGAAGGGTGTAACAAGGTTTGGTAAAAAAGGGAAACTTAGTCCCCGTTATGTAGGCCCATATCAGATTTTGAGGCGTGTTGGTAAGGTTGCTTATGAACTAGATTTTTCTAATGAGTTGGCATCGGTGCATCCGGTTTTCCATGTCTCTATGTTGAAGATATGTATTGGTAATCAGACATCCATAGTTCCCTTAGAAGGTTTGGGAGTTAAGGAGAATCTTTCTTATGAAGAAGTTCCAATTGAGTTTTAGACCGGTAAGTCAAGAAGTTGAGAAATAAAGAAGTTGATTCTGTGAAAGTGTTGTGGAGGAATCAGTTAGTTAAGGTGCTACTTGGGAGGCCTAGGCCGATATGATGTCCCGATATCCTCATCTTTTTCCTTCTACCCCTACTCTAGCTTCAGGTAATGAGTTCCTCATGGTTTACTCTTTGTTTTGGAGTCATGTGTCTTAGACATTTCCATGATTTCCTCATTTATGCATGTTCATGAAAAAGTTTACGTTTTGAGAAAATGAGTTTATTTGATTGATATCTACATGTTTATGTGCATTGAGTATGAGTTGCATATAGACTTCATTATATGATGATTTGAACATGCTTTAGCTTAGAGTTGAGGTTTCCTCCTCGGATATGTGCATTGATGAGATTGCTTTCATATTGGGCTACTAGGTTTAGTTTATATCTTCCTTATGATGTTTTAAATATGTCCTAGCTTGGAGTTGATATTCCTCCTTGGTTATGTGCATTTTGATGAAGTTGCATGATGGGTTCCTAGTTTAGAGTCCTTTTCTGTTATGACGTCTTGAACATAATTTGAGGATGAATAATCCCAACGGGGAGATAATGTAACATATCGGATTCGAGAAGGTTATAATAGTAAGTTTTCATAAGCTTTTGGTTCCATCCGACGGAGGCCAGCCACGGCATGTGGACTGAGCCACGGACCGTGGGTCTAGTCCGTGGATTGGCCACCCAAATTGTTCAGGGGACCATGATCCACGGCTAGACCAACGGACCATCTTTGGGTCCATGGTCCATGGTTTGAGGGTCCGTGGATCATGACAACTAAATCTATCTTCTGACACCAGATGACGGACCAACAAGAAGGGCCGACGGTCAAACCACGGTCCGTCAGTCCAAGGCATCGTTAGGGGCGGCAGTTATTTTCTTAGGGGCAGTTGAGTCTTTTCATAATTAGTCTAGCCTAATACTATGTCATTTTACCCTTCACTAAGACCCCTATATAAATGTTTTAACCCCAAATTTCCCTCTATTGAAATCATTCTCTCAAATTTCTAAAAGAAGAACAAATCTCCTCTCCAAAATATTTCTCTCTAGAAAGCTTGAAGAAGAAGGATTCAACCTAGGGTTTCAAGTCAAGTCTCCATTCCTCCATTGAAGATAAGCAATTGGCTTTGAGGTATGATAGTTTTCATCCATGGATTCCTTCCATTCATGGAGTTTCCAAATTCTCCTATTTTCAAAGTTAGAATTCCCCAATTGAGTTAGTGTTTTCTTTTATGTTATGGTTTTTTCCTAATTGTTGATTTAAATGATTGAATTATGATCTCGTATGCATGAATTGATCAAATACTATGGTTTTTATGATGATCCCCATGAACCCATGTGAATCCCATATTTTCCAATTATGATGATATAATGTGGGTTTTGGATTATGAAAGAAGATTCTTATGAAATCAAGCATGAATTGATAGAATTATATGATTTTATGATGAATGTCTATTAGTCAATATCTAACCCATGATTTCTAGATGTTGATGTATGAAAATGGTTAGAACTATGGAAAGATGAATTATGAAAGTTAGTATGTTCATATGAGAATTATGTATATGTTTTAAGGATGCTTTGAGAGTGAAGTATCAATGATGATATTGTTGTTGTGTTGTTGAAAGGATTTTCTCATAAACACACCTATGCATGATTGTGAAAAGTATTCTCACATAATAAGGGTTCCTAAGGTTGAAAGGCTATTCTCACCTAAAATGAACCGATGATTAAGGAATTATGTCAATGTTGAGGCAAAAGGCGATTACCCATGTTCTCCATTGAATGACAAGATGTGATTACCCATGCCATGTGATGTAAGGACAAAAGGCGATTACCGATGTTCCTTCAAGGACAAGAGGCGATTACATGTGTTCCTTCAAGTACAAGAGGCGATTACCCATGTTCCTTTATGAGCTATGATGAATAGGATTAAGAACTATTCCGTGGAAGTTAAGCTTAGCATAGAGTGGACAAGTGGCGATTACCCAAGTCCCATACCTATGTGCCCCCATAGGATTGTCTAGAAAAACATTAGCTATTGGATCCACAATAGCTAGAAGTCCATGGGCCTTACCGTGGCAAGTAGGACACCTCTTTTCGGTGTGGGGTAGACACTAGATTCAATGTTGTTAGCTCACATGGTCTTATATGTCGGTTGAGGCTTCTTCTCACAAACAAGTAAAGTTATGATGAGACAAGGTTACTTCAAGGAAGTATCGTAAGTATGTTTTAAGATGATGTTCACTTGCATTGATCATGGTTTAATGACTTATGGTTTCTAACTCTCAAGATACATGTTTTAGCTTGATCATTGCATATTTATAAAAATGTCTCTTTTAGCATGTTTTAAATATTTTATGCATGGCTATCATACTTGGTACATTACTTTGTACTAACGCATACTCTTGCCTACATTTCCCCAAATGTAGGGTCTGAGTGTCAAGGTTCTCAATAGCGTGGCTAGAGGTTGATTGCGAGTTTTCAAGCTTTGGTGAGTCCTCATGCTTCGAGGACGGACTTTCATTGTTTTTAGTTCTTTTCTTATTTTCAGTTTTGGACATGATATATAGGCTAGGTCCAATTTCATTCTATTGTATTAGATGGCAATTGAGACAAGTGTTTTAGACTTCTGTTTTACTTTTATAAAACTTTTGGACTTAAAATGTTGTCTTTTATCTCTTATGTTCTATTTCTTATGTTATGAATGCTAAGTGGCTTGTATGGGGCCTATCGTGGTCCTATACACCATGTTACATCTAGGGTGTACCCCTGGGTCGTGACGATGAGTTAAGTGTTGTATTTGGAGTCTCCATTTTACGTGAGTAATTCTTCTGCTAAGTAGTCAGCCAAGCCAAGGGTTCGCTTAGAGACCAGCGATGGATCTCGAGTGTCGGCCACGTCCTGGGTGTAGGCTCAGGGCGTGACATGTTGATACAAACAATTAGGCAATATAGAAATTTCAAAACATTATGTACAATTCCCGCTCATTATGCAAGACAACCAAATAAAAAACAAACATCTAACCTCCTAACCTCAAGGAAGGACTTTGAACTCATCAAGTTTAAGCTTGCTCACCTACTCTCATCAAAGAAAACTAATAAAATGACCTATCTATCATGAAACAAGTGCCCTCACAAAAAGAAATAGTTCACACACTCAATTCAAAAGATTGAATATAAATTAAGGACTTCACATCAAGAACAACTCTCACACTCACAAATAAAATTTACATGTATGCACAAAAAACTATAGACTTGACCATTCTATACATCTTCACTAATTAAGCATGCTTAAATAAAATCAAATATTACTTTAACGGGTTGTAATGTAGGCTAGGGGACTGGTAGAAAAACTATATAATAATGCCTAATACTTCCCTAAGCACTTTGCACTTTCAAGACTTCATCACCCATTATTTTCTTCTCTTTATTTTCAGCCCTCTCTTCAATAATTATTTCACAAGTAATTCTCATCATCTCAAGAATGTTTCAAATTATTTTTTTTAATTTTTTTCTCAAAGATTTTGCTTTTCCTTTTTTCTCATATCATATTCTTTCAAAGAGAGTTTTATCATCACTTTGTAGCCATCATTCATTACCTTTTACACTCAACAACTCTTTTTCTTCAGATTTAATAATTATAATAAGTCTATGCAAAAGTGTTCAAGAAAGCAAGATGCAAAAACTAGAGAGATTCAACAAAATAGTTAAGGGGAAAATGTGGCCATCAACAAAAGGCTACATGCTCAAAAGGGTTAACTAGTGATATAATATCTGAAAAAGCTAAAATTTACAAGACAAATCAAAGAAAACATAGTATCCTCTCCTAAACAAAGCAACACTTTTTATTTTGCTTCAATAACATGCAGGACAAGTTCTAGGCTAATATGCAAAACATGGAATAAACAAATTCTCACCACACATGGCACAAATATCAACAAGATAGATCAATTGCACTTCTAAGACAGACAGGATCATAACAAATTATAAAATAAAATAAGCTATCTACAAAGTTACAATCATGAGCCTAGGTGTCAAAGAGTCTAAAATTCCATTAGCAATCAAGAATTCACAAGAAAGTAATACTCAAAATTAGGCCTAAACAACAAGTATCTCATTACTCAAAAGGGTCTTTGCTTTTCTCTCAAAAAATTAATTAAGAATTAAAAGAAAATTTATTCCTAAAAAAATATACTCAATTCAAAGGGACTATCCTAAAAAAACGAACTGAAAACAAAAGCCAAGGAACTCATCCTAAACAAGAAAACTCAATAAAATAGTAAAAACTAGGAATTCGTTCCCCCGCCCCACACTTAAAACATGGTATTGTCCCCAATGCAACAATTCAATACATAAGCTAAGAGTGAAAGAAAGAACTCCCTAAGGCCTCTAGGCCTAGCTAATATATGTTCTCTCAATTTTCATCAAGGGTCGTATGCACCCCACAATTAAGCTCAAACGTGCTCCTTGCTTCAAATTCTTGGGTACTCAAACTTCCCCTAATCTACAAAAACAAGACCAAAAGAAAAAAACAGTGACAATAATAAAATAAAAATAAAATAAAATAAGAAGTTACACTACTAATTGGGTTGCCTCGCAAAAAGCACCTAATTTAACGTCGTAGCACAACACAATTAAGTTCATCATTTTTTCTTTCCACTTTGAACTTATGAATTGTACCCCTAACTTTGTATCAATTTTTCTGCTCCTCTCTGGGACGGTGGTATAAAGATATAGGAACCAAGTAATATATGTCGCATCTTTCACTTCTTATCCCTCATGTGAGGAATGTCATTTTGTCTACGTGGATTAGAAAACTTTAGGATGTAGGGGTTTCATCTATACACTCATCCATTAGTTTAGATGACTCGAATTTCATGTCGTCATCTAAGCAGAATAAAGAAGTATTTTGAATGAGATTCAAGATGCCTCAACTCAAAAGCAACATTATTTACAATATTCTCACTTTTGCACTTCGTATCAATATCGACTTTAAGGAATAAAGTATAGTTGAATGGTTTCGTTTTGCTCCACTAGTTGGTCATCATCCACGACAATTGGTGATTGATCATCATCCACAATAATTGGTGATTGGTCATCAGACGCCTCAATCTTTCTATTCAAGCGAGCCTCCAAGTCATGAATATCTAACCCAAATTTATCCATTTCTTGTGTGAGCTCAATTCTTTCTTCTATTAGTTGAGTTGTCATGTATGTCAGACCATCACGGATAGACTACTGAAACTTTAGAAGCTGAGTCTGTTCTTGTAGCCAAGATTGGCTCACTATCTGTGCTTCTTCACAACTTTCTTCTTGTTAGGATTCAACCTTTTCCTCTAATTGAGTATTAGCTAGGTCTGTAACTTGCAATTGATCAACATCAACCTTATTCCAGCTCCATGATTATTGCCTGCATTTCCATGTTTTTTCTTGGTTGTTTCATCATTATTGATTCCAGTTCCGTGAGTTTTAAATTATTTTTGTCCATCATGTCCATAAATTTCTTTAAAAATATATTGTGCGCCTCTTGTTTAGCATTCTCCACTTCATCACCCATGCCAACATCACAAATAACAGAAGAATCATAATAAGGGTTTGGGGAGGGAAATAAGAGTTAGGACAACCGTTCCAATGAACATATTGGACACCACATATATGACATATAGGACACTCGATCTACACATGGTGTCCATTACAATAATTACAAGACTATTTATAAGAATACTCCTCACCCAACCACGATTTATCCCAATCATTCATATCAATAAGAGTACCAAATTATTCAAAGGAAAAAAAATATTTGATCAGAAAAAAAATAAAAATAAAAAACTTAAATAAATAAAAAGAAAAAAGTATAACCTAAAAGAATAGTTAATTTCTAAGTCACCGGCAGCGGCTCCAAAAACTTGTTGCTCTCAATTGCATACGCAAGTGTACGTGGTTGTGCAAGTAATATAGTGGCTCTAAAAGAGCCAAATTATCGAATCCAAAGGTTTTGTCTATTAACTATTTTACTAAATTATACTAGTCTAATTATTTATTAAAGAGTGCCAAAAGAATTTAATTTTTATTTAAATACTAAGAATGCAAGAATTAAATAATAAAATTACTTACAATGGTTAGAAAAATCCAAAGTTGTAACATGCTTAAGATTTCATGTATCACATCTCATGCATGAATTAACTAAAGTTATTAAATTACTGATTTACAGGGTTGATTTTATTATCATGATCTCCCGACCTCTAATCACCTACTCCAATTGACTGTCTAACTACATTGTTGAGAGGGGATAGATAAACTCAATTGACGAGCATTTATATTTCATCATGTTTCATAACCAAGCTCGGCGTTCGTCCGGGTTTCAATCCTGAACACGAATATGAACAAGTGATGATATGAAAGAGAGATCGAGCTCTTTGTATTCTTTGATCTATTTACCTCTTCGTCACCGATTCCAAGAATAGACAATATATTTATCTCTATACTGATCAAGCAGGAAATACTAAAACAAGAATACAAAAGTAATTTAAGCGATAACCAATCATTTATTTATAACAATCGAATGTTCAACTATTTACCCATAGCTGCAGCCCAATAACAAGGGTTTGTAGCTACTAATCTCTAAGAAAAGAAGAAGAAAAGAACCCTAAAAAATATTTAAAATTTTTCCTTACAAAGTATGATGCTCCCTTAATAATTGTTTCTATAGACTATTTATAGAGGTAGGAAACTCTAAATAATATAACCGAGTCCAAAACAAATTGAAAATTCAAAACCACGCGGAATTAGATTCCATGTGAAACAGTATTGGCCAACCGCATTCAATTTTCTCTTGGTGCTTCACTTACTACCACGTGGCACATGATCTCTTTGCAGTTGCAATTCGCACCAATATGCAATTCTTATATATTAAATATTGTTATATTAAATTTAATTCATCAAGTTGTCTGTTTTATTTTCTTATATAATCTTTCATCTTTAATTTGTTTTAGCTTCAAACTTTCTCATCTTTACATCAATTTAATCCTATAAATAAAATATACTATTTAGCACAATCCATAAAATTCATGCTCAAAAAGGAAAAATACAAATAATAAATATAAGGCAAATAGTGATTAAAAATATATGATTTTGGCCTCACATCATGCCTATTGAGTACCTATTACTTTGGTACTCATGCTACACTTTGCCTCTGTTTTTCCTGATGCAGATATGAGCACTAGCAGAAAGCGTTGACTCTGAGCTGCAGCGGGGATTTCCGGGGAAAGGGTGAGCTAATGGCGTCATAGTTTGATTTACCTTCATTTGTATATAGTTTTGGCTAGACTTTTCTATTAGAGACAATTCTATACTTATAATTTTGGCAGAATGGTTTGATGAACCATTATACTTGTATCAGATTGTAAAGTGAACCCTATTACTTATGACTTTGTCAAATGAACACTTAAACTTAATAAAACGCAATATTTTAAACCCTTTTTTCATTTGTAGAGGGTCCGTGCAATTGAAACGACCCCAAAAATGCCCGAAAATGTGCTTCGAAAACACCTAAAATTATAATTTCCATATATCTCAAAATCCGTGCATCATTTCGGAAATTCGACTTCATATTCTT
>JAJOOE010024778.1:0-23018 GCA_036250405.1 Solanum raphanifolium | reverse complement strand
GTGATTAGAGGGGGGGGGGGGGGGGAGGAAGACTGGAAAGCCCGAACTTTATTGATGGGACATTTTGATCATCTTTCCTCTCATCCTCCCCCGGTTCTGGATCCCACCTTTCTTCCGAAAAAAGGGAAGGAGAAAGATCTTCTTCAGTGGATCCCTCTTGTTCCTGTTTAGTCCCCTTCATTTCGGAAGCTCTTTCTATTTCTACATCTCTTTCTTCCTCACTTTCCACCCTTTCTTCTATTTTTGAGGCTTCTTTCAGTTTCTGTTGCTTCCTTACAAATAGATCCTTGTCACCTGTATTTTTTGGCCTCATCTGATAATCCAGGGATGGTTTAGCTAAATGTCACTTTTGATGGAACATGTTATGGAAACTAGCGCAGGGGTGTTCTCATATCACTCTCAGCCAAGAACAAACTTGGATTCATAAATGGAACTTCCAAATGTCCGATTGAAGATTCACCGCTACTTGATCAGTGGAAAAGATGCAATGACATGGTCTTCTTGGTAATATTTAATCAACAGATTCCCATCTTCCGTTCTGAAACAAAAATCTCCCTATCAAGTTTTATTTGGGACCGTCCCTACCTATCAATCTCTAAAACCTTTTGGATGTCTTTGTTTTGTTTCTACCCTTTCTAGAAATAGGGATAAACTTGGCCCAAGAGCTTTACCAGGAATATTTTTGGGGTACCCCTTCGGAAAGAAAGGCTACAAAGTTTTGCTCCTACAAAACAATCAAATCTCTATTTCTAGAAATATTAAGTTCGTTGAAGATGTTTTTCCTTTTTCTTTTTTCTAGTCCACTGACTAAACTATTCCCACATTGGTTTTCCACCTCAGACGCCGATTATTTTTTAAGAAGCAGTCTCATGTTTCCAATGACAATGATTCTTTACTGTCCACTCCACATTCTCCTCCTGCACCAGATTCTCTTCCTATTGAATCTCCAGTAATTCCACCAGTTATATCTTCAGAACAAAGTACCCTGTTGCGTACATCACAAAGGGTTCCTCAGAAATCAAGGTATTTATCATATTACATTTGTGCAAATTCCTACTCTATGATTTCTCATAATCGTCCTTCCTTTTCTTTACATTGTAGCTCTTTCACTGCTTTGACTCCATCTAATCAGAATTTGGTTACCTCTATTTGTCAAATATATGAGCCTTCTTCCTATTCTCAAGTTGTAATGCATCTTGCTTGGAAAATTGCTATAGATAATGTGTTTGATGCATTAGATTCTAATAACACTTGGGACATAGTTAAATTACCACAGGGAAAAAAAAGGCATTGCCTTGCAAATGGTTGTACAAAGTAAAGTTGAAATCAGATGGTTCCTTGGAGAGATTAAAGGCACGATTAGTAATTCGTGGTGATACACAAAGAGAAGGAATATATTATAAGGAGACGTTTTCCCCTGTAGTGAAAATCACTACAATCAGATGCATTTTGTCAGTTGCTATAAGGATGGACTAAAAAATCTACCAGCTTGATGTGAATAATGCATTTCTCCATGGTGACCTTGAAGAAGAGGTCTATTTGAAATTTCCTCCAGGTTTGACACCCCCTTCTTCCAATCATGTGTGTTGACTTCGTAAATCATTGTATGGGTTAAAATATGCTTCTCGCCAATGGTATACTAGATTATCTTCTGCCCTGAGCACTCGAGGGTTTCATTGTTCCCTCAATGACTACTCTCTTTTCTTCGAGATCACCGGGAACCTTGTCACTATTTTGGTTGTATATGTCGATGACATATTAATTACTAGAAACAATACAGAGGAAATATGTGAGATTAAATGTTTCTTGAATTCTGAATTCAAGATAAAAGATTATAAAAGATTTGGGAGAAGCTCATTACTTCTTAGGAATAGAATTGGTGCGAGAAAATGGGGGAATGATTATTACCCAAAGGAAATTTGCATTAGAGCTCCTCACTGAGTTTGATTGCCACGAATGTCGGGATGTGTCTACTCCCCTGGATCCAAATTTAAAGCTTTTTTCCACCTCTAGTGAACCCCTCACAGATCCTACCTTCTATAGACGGCTTTTGGGGAAATTGGATTTTTAACCAATACCAGGCCAGACCTTGCTTATACCGTCCAACACCTTAGTCAGTATATGCAAAATCCTTGTTCTGGTCACCTGCAAGTTGCTTATCATGCCTTAAGGTACCTAAGTAAAGATCCAGGCTTAGGTATTTTCTTATCTCCAACTCCTTCTTTCCAGATTCAAGCCTTTTGTGACTCCGATTGTGCGGCATGTTCTGATTCACGGCGATCTGTAAGTGATTTCTTCTTGAGTCTTGGGGGTTGTCCAATATCTTGGAAATAAAAAAAATAGCCAGTCGTTGCCCTTTCTTCCGCTGAAGCAGAGTACCGCTCTATGCGTTGCCTTGTGGCCGAGATCACTTGGGTTGTTGGACTTCTTCAAGATTTGACTGTCACTCCATTTTTTATAGTGCCTATCAATTGTGACAGTCAAGCAGCAATTCACATTGCCAAAAATCCTATTTTTCATGAACGAACAAAGCATATTGAACTTGATTGTCATTTCATTCGTGAGAAACTTCTTGATGGCTTGATTTCGTTATCATTTGGTCCATCTTCTTCTCAGTTAGCTGACTTATTCACCAAGGCTCTAGCAGGGCCTGTTCATCGTTTTCTATTGAACAAGTTGAGTGCCCGATCTCCGGGCATCAACTTGAGGGGGGGTGTTGTCGAAAAAAATGGAAATGGCTCATCTTGAGCTGAATCGTCTTCGGGCTTATACACTTGGGCCTCAATTATTTCTAACTTCTGATAGAAGGAGTCATATTCTGGTGAAACTAGGACTCCTCATGTAAATAGTCTACCTTGTAATTATCTTCAGTATTTATCTTTTAGAGTTTGTATTTATCATGAGAGATTCTTTTTGTATAAATACACAACTTCTTTGTACAGTCGAGGCATCAACAAATACAAAGGAAGATTTCTACTTCTAGTTTTCTGTTTAATTATTGTTAGATCATGTGGTGGCCGGTAGCAAATATTATCTTTATATACTTCGTAAGTTATAATTTCAACATCCCATTCTATCAACAATCCTAATGTCATGATAGGTTTAAAATCATAAGTTTCAGAAAATATTCTTTGTCGTACATGTAAGCCTTTAGTTTATATAAACTATAGGATTCAAAAGTTATATCTTTACGTTCCCAAATTTTATGTACGATATAAACTAAGATACACAAAATAAAATACCTCTTTCTTTGACATCCTATCGATGAAGCCATTGTTTAAGAGTTTTTGCTCCAAAAAAGTTCTTGTCCAATTGTTAATTTTATCCAAAATGTCATCTTTCTCCTGATCAATAGCCAACTGTGATGCTTTGTGGAGTTCAAGAATTTCAACATGACTTGAATATTTCCCACTTGTTGCAAAGAAATGTTCTTCAACCACAAATTCTGCTAGTTCATCTGCAAATTAATTGAATTCATTAAGGAAAACTACTTTGTTGTCGGAGTTTTTAGGGTTTAATTTCTCAGATGTTAACTCAGCTAATCAATATTGTAGTTATTATCTCAGAACATCATATGTTTTCTTGATTTCAATTTTCTTCAACAACAAAATTGACTTTCTGAGAAAATAATTATTAGTAAGTGATCATCTGAGATATCGACTCGAGTTTTTAGTAACAAACCTGAGGAGACATCATAGTAGCTCATCCTTAGAAGTCGAAAAGCCATAGCACAATGGGTGACATTTGAGAAAATTTCTTCATTCTTTTGTTGCCATAGCCTATAAATAATTGACATTATTATAATATACTATAGGCTTAACAAAATCGTAAAGGTGAAATACCTAGATAGCCCCTTAAACTTAGCATAATTTATAATCTAGACATCTTAACTTTTTTACTAATCAGATAAACACTTTAACACAAAAGCGTATTTTTTTATGACGTTGCAAATAATGTGTATCAAAGACATTCACAAGATGCACTTTTGTCAAGTTAAAGTATCTATTTGGTCACGACAATATTAACATCATCCATACATTAACTTATACTATCTAGTTTAAAGGGCTATTTAAATATTTAGCCAATTATAAAATATGATTGTGATTAATTAGATTTAATTTACCTGTATATTTCATCTAGAACTTTCTTTATCTCTGATTTAAAATGCCGATGTACTCCAAGATTTTGAAGTGTATCAACCAAGCAAAGCAATGAATGTATCTTTGTTGGATACATAGTGGGAACTATGAGAACATAAAGGGCCAAAAAAAATGTTAGAAAGCAAAAAACAAGATTATTAATTGAAACAGATAGAGTGATTTTCATATGCATAACTAAAAAAAAAAGGAAAAAGGACAAATATACCCCTGAACTATCGTAAATGGTATGCAGATACTCTCCGTCATACTTTTGGACATTGGTGCCCCTGCCGTCCAAAAACTAGAGCATATATACCCTTTATACTAATGGACATATACGTGTCATAATCTTATCCACCGATCCGACATTTATTAAATATCGGATCGACGGATAAGATTGCGCCACGTGTCCCTATTTAGTCTTCCGTTAGAGTAAAGGGCATATATCTTCTAGTTTTTGGACGACAAGGGCACCAATGTCCCAAAAGTATGACGAAGAGTATCTGCATACCATTTATGATAGTTCGAAGGTATATTTGTCCTTTTTCCCAAAAAATAAAAAGCTATCTTGATCATGGTACGTACCCCAATTTTTGTGTTGTTGCAAGATTGAATTAAGATATTCATAGCATTTTTTATCATGTTGATGATAAATCAAGGCAGCTGCAGTGGTGGCTGGTGAATCAAATAATGAACCATTTTGTCTTTGATGTAACTTTATTATTTCCTTCCAATCACATAATTCACCAAGTCCTTCACCCATATATTCATCATTCCTTGTGAAATTATTTTGTAAATGTTTAGAAATATATAGTCAAAAAATAAGTGTATAAAGGTGTGTTCGGTGGGAAGAAAAATATTTGTTTCGAAAAATAAAATGAAAGTATACTTTTTGTATTTGATATGTAAGTAAAAAAAATATTTATATATAATTTAGAAAAATATTATGAGAAATGAAGGTGTGGGGTAGTGAGGATGGGACTACAAGAGTGTGGTGAAGATTAGTTTTTGTTAGAAATTAGGGAGGACAGACTATTAGAAATAGAGGTTTTCTTATTGCGAATTAATGAGAAATTTGTAATATAAAATGTGATTAATGTTTCGACCTCATTCCCATTGAATCAACTAATGCATGGTGGAAACAAATTCTTATTTAAATAGTAGGAAGCATTTTAATTTTTCCTTGTGAAAACACTGTATATATTTTTTATCTTCTTACTAATTTAATCAAAATATTAGTGGGAATAACCATTGAACATTTTTGAGTGAGAAATTCCAAAGAAAAAATAATGATTAGTGATACAATCAATGTGGAATATATATCACTTGTGGAACTTGTTTTCTCTATTTTCATTAATTAAGGAAGTCATTTTTCTCATTTATAAAAACGTGTTTTTCTAGAAAATATATTTTCCAACCGAACATGAAAAAAATATTTTTCCTCCATGGAACACATAAAATTAAATTTTTTTAAAGTAATATGAAATGTGTACCTTTTAATTGTTGAATCTCTTTTGCAATTCACCAAATTTACAATAATATCAAGATCCAAAGGCAAATTTAAGTTTAATTTCTCTGCAAAATTGATCATAGTAGAAAATATAATTTCAAATCCTAGAGGTGAAATTTGATCCTTGTTATCTACTGCCCAACCATACGTTTCAATGAAGCCAAGACCTGAAAGAAAATGAAGGAACTCTTCAAGTATATAATAAAATTTATTTTGGAAATTTTTAAATAATATACCGTCCAACATAATATATTACAAATTGTATTCGCGTAATTATATTTTTAGTTTATACCTGCATATATTACCAAAAGTCAAGAATTTTGCTGCAATAATGTAATATGAGTATTTATAATCAACACTTTATATAAATATTATTAAAGAATTTAGTGACTCCGGATGCAAGGACATTAATTCAATTACTATTAAATATTTTTATGGTAACAAAATTGTCGCTAAAAGAAAAAAATTAGTGGATTAACAGTTTACCACTATATCTCTAGTACTATAATTATAATTAAAAAAAAACGGAAAATATTTTCCATTGTTAATTCATTTTAATTGTCGTACTTATTAAAAATTGATCAAGATAATTATTATTTTAAAATATGAAAATATCATTAATTACCCTCTTAGACCATTTTATTTGTCACAATTTTTATTTAAACGTTTCCTTAAAAAATGTGTTTTGATTAATCATTATATCCTTGTTAATTATCTTCAATTATTTAAAATGTTAAGAAATTCTCTTCAATAATTTTTTTTGGGAAAAAGGACAAATATACCCCCGAACTATCATAAATAGTATGCATATACCCTTCGTCATACTTTTGGGACATTGGTGCCCCTGTCGTCCAAAAATTAGAGCATCTATGCCCTTTACTCTAACGGAAGACTAAATAGGGACACGTGGCGCAATCTTATCCGTCGATCCGATATTTAATAAATGTCAATTCGGTGGATAAGATGATGACACGTGTATGTCTGTTAGTATAAAGGGTATATATGCTCTAATTTTTGGACGGCAGGGGCACCAATGTCCCAAAAGTATGACGGAGGGTATCTGCATACCATTTAAGATAGTTCAGGGGTATATTTGTCCTTTTTCATAATATTTTTCTATAGCTTTAATCTCTCTTCAATAAGAGAATTAAATATTAGTAATCACAATATTAAAATATGTGTATATACTTTTCATTTATGGAAATAATGTATTCATTTATGTTTTGATTTTCTAAAATTACAACTATTTTGGGTCATTTATTTTTAGTAAAAACAACAAATTATAAAGTGATCCGTTTTCACCTTTACTCTTACTCTATTAAATTGAGATCAAGATTAAATAATGATAATTTAGTTTAGTTAATATCTTCTTAAAAAATATGTAGAAATAAATATGACAAATAAAAATGAACAGTAGGGAATAACATATTAGTGATGATTTGAACAAATAAAGTCCATTTACCTCTTTTGATTTGCTCATCTCCAACTCTCCATTTGCTTAGTGCAAGCAAACATGCAAGAGTGGAAGAAAGTGAGTCCTTGAGAAGCAATGGATGGCTAGGGTTCAGTCCCCAAGATCCATCTTCTCTTTGATTTTCAATAATCCAATCCAAACATTGTGGAAAACATGGCTCATTCAGTGAATGTTTTGAAGGGACCATAGCTACCCATGCTGTGTCATAGGAAGAAGGAGATAACTCTACTTTCCCAAAAGTTTCCCTTATTCTCTCCCTTGCATCTTCAAAACCATCCTACAACGAAAAATATATTCAGTGTAATTTTACAAGTAAGATGGAAAAGATATAGTGTGTACGTTTGACTTTACCTCTAGTTTGAGATATAGGGAGGTTGTTTCTAATGGACTGTCAGACCAAATTAAAGTAGTTCGAAAAAAAGAAAACAATGGAAGAAAAGAAGTCTTAAGACAAAATGATGTTAAAAGAATGACAAAGTGTACTAAAAAAGAAACAGTCACTGTGACAAAATAATGGAAGTGCAAGAAATACTATGTAATAACAAGAATCTCCTCACTAATGCCTTAATACTAACTTTATTATGAGTTTGACCATTCGAATCAAATAGTTTTGTCTTAGATTTTATATTTGTTAAAAAAAATCAAAAAATAAGTATAAATAATAAATTTCAAACAAAATAGATTATACACAATGTGGTAGAGAATTTCCAACCAAAATTCATAAAGTTAAAATCATGAATCAGTTTCTGAAAGGCGCGTGAAGCAACTTACCATTGATGGAGTCGTACTGTGGCTGCATCTTACTCTACATGATCTCTGGAAAATTGCATCTTCTTTCAACAATAATGCAAAAAAAAGGAAAAAAGGTAAACTAAAGTTAATTAGGGCATGGTGTCACAAAAGATAATTAAATTTGACTTACGTAAATGCTACTTCTTGCAATGATCAAAACTATGTGACTTACTGGATGAAATTATTTTCCCATTTCCTAGTTTATGATGAGAAAGGGTTATCATTGTGCTTCTATAGCCAACTATCATCCTTGAATATTGTGTGTTGTTTTTGGGAGTGGAGGGGTCAAAAATGAAGAAATTTCTTTAGTTAGCTACCACATTTATGGAGGTGAGGGTCATTTGCATTTTTCTCGTATTTTGTGTTTGTCTTTGATTTTTATTCATCATTATAAATATTTTTTTAGCGGAGAGAAGTATTGAAAACATTTCTGAACTTAGTGTAAATTATTAGTTTCGTCCCTCAACTATTGATAGCCTTAAAAACAAGAGAATATTGTATAAAATAGCAAACTATTAATTCAAATTAAATGTTATAACCACAGTTTGATTTAATTGTAACCCGTAGCAAACAGTTGTCATTCGCCTCTTTCCCTGAATTTCTCGCTCGCCACTCTCCATTTTTCGCTACCAGTCTCTCCCTCGCCTCTCTCACTTTATACAAACACAAATGTACAAATTATGTTTGTGTTTGTATAAAGCGAGAGAAAACTGTATATATACATATATTTTCGTTCACCTCTCCCTCCCCCAGAGAATCTCGCTCGTCATTCTCCCAGATCTCGCTCGCCTCTCTCACTTTATACAAACACAAATGTATAAATTGCATTTGTGTTTGTATAAAGCGAGAGAAAATTGTATATACAAATACAAATAAACATATTTTCGTCCTATACACTTATAATTATACAAATACAGATCTTCCCTTGCCCAGTTTTCTTTTGTCTTTCTCTCTTTCTCGCTTTATACAAACAGAGATTATACAATTGCTCGCTTTATACAAACAAAGATTATACAATTCATTCCTTTGTATATGTATATCGAAATATACATATTAATAGCCAAGCAAACATAAAGTTTGTTATGGAGCGCAATTATACAAACTATAACTATAGCATACAAATATGATTTTTATGTTTGCTAAACCTAAAATTTACTCTAAAAAAACCTTTAGTTGACTAACTGAACTTAAAATACACTCCAGTCTGTCACATGACATATCAAGTGGTCTCAAACTCTTGTAGGAGCGTGAGACTCTTAATAAAATGCCAAAAGAAGTGTTAAAAATGCCCCTAAAGTTGGCGAAAATTTGGGACTGTATTTCACTGATGTGGCAAGATCAAGGGTGTGTTTAATTTCAATTAATCAAGTAGAGAGTGTTTTTAATATTGTCAATAATTCGGAGACAAACCTAATAATTCACACCAAATTTAGAGCTATTTTTAAATACTTTTCTCTTTATATTATAATATCTCACTTTGATATAAACTTGATGTGTAATTAAATGTAAAATTGCACGTTTTGGCCTATAAATTAAATGACTAGTCTTTAATTCTATTTGTCAATCATTGCAGCATATCTTATTTCAAAGCAGAAAAAGTATATGAGCATTATTACTCTTTGATTCATGTGGACATCATACATTTTCGTTAGAAAATGTTTCACCTTTTATAATGTATTGTTTTAGTACAAACTTAAAATTTATTTTAGCTTTAATATAAATATCGAATGTTAAATAAAAAAAATATCGAGCAAACAAAGCATATATAGTATCATATAGAATCTCGTGATAAGTTTTGCTAGTTGTTGGCCATTACGTGGATAATTTTTAACAATAAATGATCTCTTTATTTTGTTTTCATTCTTATTTTTGACAAAGAAGCAAGTATGTATTAATAGTTAATTGAAATTGGTGAGTTTGAAATTTTGACTTCCGTTTAGCCTATGAGCAAACCTTTAAAGTCAAATTAAAATTAAAAATTGTTGATTTTGAATCATGTTTATGAATCAAGCGAGATCAAAAGGTCAAAATCAATTGCCTCCCAAATAATTTTTATAAACTCGAGATGATTTGAATTTTTTTTCATCCAATAGTTATAGACTTTTCCAATGTCATGACAAATAAGGCCTATTATTAAAAACTTGAGGCTAATTCCATCTTGTAATTTATGACTATAGTTATAGTTATCTTAGACCCTTAGCTGCGCTATAGTTAGACTTGATAACTATTAAAAAGTGTGTGACTCTGATTTTCACATATGACGATTTAATAAAATTGATGATCTAGAAAGCTAAATCATGAAAAAATTGTAAGAATAATTGAAAAATAATAATAATATTTTGAAATATCTCAACACTACCACAAGTTTGTACCAACCTTATAGATATGAGCTATATGACACATGAAAAATACATTTATGGTAGGTAGTTAGGGGTGAATTAGTATTGAATTTTAAAGTGAAAAATCAATGGATATTGGATAATATCTTTTCCTTTTTTTTTACCACTAAAAGTGCATTTATTGTACACCAACACATTAAATAGAGTTTTATGACATCCATTCCACATGCATGGTCCCTCATTTTCTTCCTCATTAATTAATAATTTCTCTGTCTTCCTCATTGATTTTACATTACTTCTTAAGAAACTATAAATAGAGGGGTAATTTTACTATCTCACCTTTTGAATATAATAAATACAATGTTTTGAAAAATGTAATAGAGAAATGACTAATGAATGATAAGAATAAATTAAGAAATTAAATGTAAATTATCTATTGATTTCATAAAGTAAACAAGTATTGTTGAACATCCCAAAATAATATAGGAGACAACTATTATTGGACGGAGGTAGTAACATAATGACTTGGGAAGCATATCTACCTCCTTCAAAAAGTAGAAATCAAACTGTAAACATTTACATAACTTTAAACTTAGAGTACTCCTAAAGAAATTTGAAAATCAAATTAAACAACAAAAGAAGTACTCTGCCACAATCAGGCCGGACCCAGAGGTAGTCGAGGTGGTTCACCTGAACCCTCTTGATAAAAATATATATTATATATATAAGATATTTAAAAAAAAATTGATGTCTATATATTGATTTTGAATCTTCTAAATGTAAGATTAGAGGTTGATTTAGTGGTTGAGGTGTTCAAAACTCATCTTGGGTTCCATGTTTAAATCTTAGTACAACTTTTTCTTTTCGACCCCCTTAATGAATGGGAAGTTGTAGAATGGGAATTGATCCAAAATTATCAGTTGTAAATCCAAAAGGGGAAACATGGGAAGTTGAAGATTTGTTTATTGGTGACACAAGTGTTTTTCCAACTGCCCTTGGTGTGAACCCTATGGTCACTGTTCAAGAAATTTCATATTGCATTGCACAAAATGTGCTTCAAGTACTTAAGTCTAAGAAGATGAATTAAATGGGAAAAATTATTGCTAATGGGTTGAGGATGATGAATTGTTACCTATTGTATCGTATCGTATTGATATTTTAAATAATACAATATTGTTCTGAAAGTTACGTACTTATATTTTGTTGAATCGTTATTATATAGCTATGAAAAATGTCATTTTGTGTAACGATTTATTTAGTGTGATTACACATAGTTTGGATAGTCGCTTCATTATACCTAAGTTTGTATATAATTAAATTAATAAGACTAAGATCACCTATATGGATAAATTCTTTTGTACGTAGTAGTCTGTTCAGATTTTGTCAAGGTAATATCCAGGTTCAAATTCATTTTTTTATTTTTTATTTTTCAATCGGTGATCAGTATTTGTATTGGGGTCTGATTAAATTCGGATTCGCTCATTGCATGGTCCATTTTTGGAGACGGCCAACGCTTTCAACAAGACTTTTTCCATTTTCAGAAGCTCGAACTTGAGACCTTTGCTTAAGGATGAAGGTGTTGGGTATAGCAAGAGTTAAATGGAAAATGGAGGGAAGATGAAAAGAGAAATTGGAAAAGATTCTCTTATGCTTCAAGAAAAGGCATTTCTCTTGCAAGTCCTTTTTCTTGTTGGTTTCAATAGTATGGGAAATCGGGGGTCGAGTCTAGGGCGAGCGAATCTTCTTTCTGGTCAAGCTTAGACCTATCTTCCTTCCTTCCATAAAGAAAGGGGTTGTGAGTCTTGCCAGTTCGAAAGTGCCTTCGACGGAAGTCAAGAAGATTTCCTACTAACCGGATTTTGGAATTTCTTGCTTTCCGGGGCATATCTGCCCTGATCTTCCCAACTGAACTCCTATAGACTCAAGAGAAGCTGTAGGTTGAGCTAATTCAGTAAGCTATTCAAGCTCCTCATTGGTGGTGGAAAGAAAAATAGAAGTGTTTAAATAGAGAAACACTTCTATTAATTGTTAAAAGGGTTGGAAAGAGGAAACCCCCTCGCGTTGCCGTCGTCGTCGCTCGCTAGGCTTCGGCTTTGGAAAATGATCGAGAGATTAATTTTTGGACAAAGTTTTGTTTTAATCATTTAGTTAAATTAAATTAAATGGCCAAAACATTTCAATTATTTAGTTAATTAACCGAAATGTTCCGACCCGACTCGGATCTGCCCGCGACCCATTTTATTTAAATACTTTCCCGTTTTATTTGAATTTCCCACCGTTGGAGATGACTGTTCTGAAAGGTTGCAACTTTCAGGAACAACTATGACCGTTTGAAAGGTTGCAAACTTTCATGAATGGTCGTGTGGATTCTGAAAGGTTGCAACCTTTCAGAATCAGTTCCTCTTGGCTATAAATACCCATAATTCTTCAGACTTTTTACTTATGAAAATTTCTGATTACTTCTTCTTCTTTTGCACAAATTTTCTTCGTGTACTTTAATGCCGTTGAGTGGCTCCCTGACACCAGCATTTTGGGTATCAATACACTGGTGATTGAGATCATTCTATCCTGGGAGGACATATTCCAAATCAAACCTCGAATACTAGAGGGGAATAATTTTCTTAAGGGGACACTGTGCATTCAATGGGCTTGATCTTCTTTCCATTTTGTTTTTACAGATTTTAGTTTTGTGAATTAAATTATGTTCTTCAGTTCTTCACTGGTTAATTAAACTTTGGTAACTTCGTGTTTCTGCAAAGTTTGTTGTAATCAGTAGTATTGTTTTAAACACAAATTGTATAACAATCTTAAGGAAATTATTTATTTTATTTTAATCTGTGTTTCTGGTGGAGACAAAAACCTTCGTGGTTTTATACTCCTATTAAGTTTGTCATTTAAGTTATTGCTTACTGAGTCATTTGTATCAATTTCTGTTTATTACAGATTCTGAAATGGCAAATGATAATGTAACGGTGGTTGTTGCTGCACCAATCCGAACCACTGTACCACCAGCAGAGAAACCAGGAAAATTCTCTGGTGTGAATTTCAATGGATGGTAGCAACAGGTATTTTTCTGGCTTACCACTCTTAGTTTGCAGAAATTTGCAAATGAAGAAACTCCAGTGCCTGCTACTGATATGTCAGACATGGAAAAATTCATGATTATTGAAGCATGGAAACAGGTAGACTTCCTATGTAAGGGCTACATTCTGAGTGCTTTAACTTATATATAGTGCAATGACAACTTCGAAAGAATTGTGGACTGCACTTGAGAAGAAATATAAGATAGAAGATGCATGCTTGAAAAAGTTTGTGGTCACAAAGTTTTTAGATTAAAAAATGTCAGATAGTAAAACTGTTGAATCACAAGTGCAGGAACTTCAACTTATTTTCCATGATCTGAATGCTAAGGACATGATAGTTAATAAAGCTTTTCAAGTGGCTGCAATGATTGAGAAGTTACCTCCTTCGTGGAACGACTTCAAGAATTATCTAAAGCACAAGCGTACGGAAATGAAGCTTGAAGATCTTGTGATTCGGCTCAAAATTGAGGAAGATAACAAGACCGTCGAAAAGAAGTCTCGTAAGAGTTTGACAATAATTAGAGTTAATATTGTTGAAGAAGCTCCTACCAAAGGCAAGAAGAAAAAGAAGTCCAACAGATAGAAGTCAGAACAGGTCAAGAAGAAATTCAAGGGCAATTGTTACAATTGTGGTAAGGCTGGTCACAAGTCTTCTGACTGTCGTGCTCCAAGAAAGGACAAAGACAAAGGCAAAAGTCAAGCAAACATCATGAAAGAGATAAAAGATGCATATGACTTCTGTGCAATAATCTCGGAGTGCAACTTAGTTGGAAATTCCAAAGAGTTGTTTATCGACTCAGGTGCCATTGGACATATTTACTATACGAAAGAAGCCTTTGCAACGTACACTCCTGCTGAGTTCGATGAAGATTTGTTCATGGAAACATAGCAACATCAAGGATTGTAGAAACTGGAAAAGTAATGTTGAAAATGACATTCGGCAAGGTGTTGACTTTGAACAACGTTCTGCACGTTCCTACTGTAAGGAAGAATTTTGTTTCTGCTACACTGCTCGTTAAGAACGGGTTTAAGTGTGTCCTAGTTAGTGACAAAGCTGTAATAAGTAAGAATGAGATGTTCTTAGGAAAGGGCTACCTCACTGAGGGCCTCTTCAAACTGAATGTAATGGTTGTTGATAGTATTAATAAGAATTATGCTTCTGTTTACTTATTGGAGTCAAATGATTTATGGCATGCCCGTTTAGGACATGTAAATTACAAAGCCTTGCGAAAATTGATTACTTTAGAAGTATTGCCTGATTTAAAATGTGATCAATCAAAATGTGAAATTTATGTGAAAAGTAAGTTTGTTAAACATCCTTATAAGTCTGTTGACAGGAATTTAAAACATTTAGACTTAATTCACACACACATATATATGCGATATGAAGTCAATATCATCTCGTGGTGGGAAAAAGTATTTTATAACTTTTATTGACAATTGCACTCGATTCTGTTATGTTTATTTGCTTAATAGTAAGGATGAAGCAATTGATGCATTTAAGCAATACAAAAATGAAGTGGAAAATCAATTGAATCTAAAGATAAAAATATTTCTGAGTAATAGGGGTGGAGAATACGAATCTCCTTTTGTAGAGATATGTTTGGAATATGGTAATATTCATCAAACTACTGCATCTTATACACCACAGTCAAATGGTTTGGCAGAACGGAAGAACAGAACATTAAAGGAAATGATGAATGCCTTGATAATCAGTTCTGGTTCACTGCGAAACCTGTGGGGGGAAGCCATCCTTACGGCTAACAAGATACTCAATAGGGTACCCCATAATAAAACACAATCAATTCCATATGAGTTATGGAAAGGAAGGAAACCCAACTTGAAATATTTCAAAATGTAGAGGTGTTTAGCCAAGGTAGAGGTTCCTTTACCCAAGAGGGTGAAAATTGGACCCAAAATAGTGGATTGTGTATTTATTGGATATGCTATGAACAGTAAGGCCTGTTGGTTTTTGGTTCATAAATCTGATAATCCTGAAATTCATGTTAATACGATAATTGAGTCAAATAACACTGAGTTTTTTGAACACATTTATCCATATAAAACTGAATGTGAGTCGACAAGTGAAAGACCTAAATGACCACGGAAAGAATCAATGGAAAATACACTACATAATAAGGATCCTAGGCGTAGTAATCGCCAATGGAAACCAACTTCTTTCGGACTAGATTTTGTGGCACTGTTGCTTGAAAATGAGCCTCAAACATTTAAAGCAGTTATGTCTTCGTCTGAGTCAACTTATTGGAAAAAAGCAGTCAATAGTGAGATCGAATCAATTTTAAGTAACCATACTTGGGAATTGGCTGATCTTCCTCTAGGAAATAAGCCTTTAGGATCAAAGTAGATCTTTAAAAGAAAAATGAAAACTGATGGGACTATTGACAAATATAAGGCTAGACTTGTAGTCAAAGAATACAGACACAAAGAAGGTTTGGACTACTTTAATACATACTCTCCAGTAACAAGGATAACATCAATTAGGATGTTAATAGCACTAGCAGCAGTGCATGATCTTAGAATCCACCAAATGGATGTAAAGACAATCTTCTTCAATGGAGAGTTGGAGGAAGAAATTTACATGGAACAACCTGAAGGGTTTGTGGTTCCTGGTAAAGAAGAGAAAGTGTGCAGACTTGTGAAGTCACTTTATGGGCTCAAGCAAGCACCCAAACAATTGCATGCTAAATTTGACCAAACAATGTTGGCAAATGGATTCAAGATTAACCAATGTGATAAGTGTGTTTACATTAAAAACGTTCCAAATCATGAAGTCATTGTTTGTCTGTATGTTGACGACATGTTAATAATGAGTTAAGATATTGACGATATAAATGATACTAAGTGCATGTTGTCCAGCAAGTTCAATATGAAGGACTTAGGAGTTGTTGATTGATCTTAGGGATCAGGATTCTCAAAACTCCTCAGGGACTAGCATTAACTCAATCTCATTATATTGAAAGAGTATTGGATAAGTTCAAGTACTTGAATTTCAATGTTGTCAAAACTCCAATTGATTTAAGCTTTACATTTCAAAGGTAAAAGTGACTCTCAATTAGAATATGCCAGAGTATTGGGAAGTTTGATGTATATTATGAATTGTACGCGACCAGATATATCATGTGCTATTAGCAAACTGAGTCGATTCATTCGTAATCCTGGATCAAACTCATTGGATGGCAATGAAACGTGTGTTGGGGTATCTGGAACATACACAACACTATGTTTTACATTATAATAAATATCCTGCCGTAATTAAAGGATATAGTGATGCAAATTGGATCACCGGGTCAAATGAAGTAAAATCCACAAGTGGTTATGTGTTTACACTTTGTGGAACAGCAGTCTCTTGGAAATCGTCCAAACAGACATGTATCGCTCGCTCCACAATGAAATCTAAATTTATTGCTTTAGATAAGGCTGGTGAAGAAGCTGAATAGCTCCGGAATTTCTTAGAGGATATTTCATTCTGGCCCAAATCTGTGGGACCTATTTGCATACATTGTGATAGTCAAGAAGAAATAGGTAGGGCAGGGAGCGTCATGTACAACGTGAAGTCTTGTCATATACGACGGAAACATAATACCATAAGACAACTGCTCTCTAGTGGAATTATCACAATTGACTATGTGAAGTCAAGTGATAATGTGTTAGATCCACTAACGAAAGGCCTAGTGAGAGAGGCAGTTGAAAGATCATCTAAGGGAATGAGTTTACGGCTTAGGACAAGTCGGCATGGCGGTAACTCTATCTAGCTAGTAGACTGGAGATCCCAAGAGCTAGATTCAAAGAGAAAAACAAAGTTGTGGCTGACGGTTTGGCATTGTTAATCAACTCAATCCATCTCATGATGAAGACAATGTTCAGGAACAAGGTTAAAACATTCAGGCTTGTTAATGAGTTAATAAAGCTTAAAGTTTTAAATGATTTGCTAAGTTTGGCAGATTTGACCAAATAGTGTATCTACGCGATGACACAGTTAGAAACCACCTATGTGAGTGTGAAGTGTAAGCCATTTCAAAGAGAATTTTTTGTCAAAAGCCTATTCTCTATACACTCATGAAACGAGGAGGTGTTCATGGCTGAAACTAACACAACCGTAAGAGCCATAAACGGTAAAGGTTTAATTGTGTGACATATGGTTGTCTAGATATACACCAAAGCTCGACGGTTCAAAGATATCGCATCTACCGATTGACCGAGTATATCCGACATTTGTTCACTATGGAAAGTCCAAGGGGAAACCTACTTATCCAGATGCAATGGATCATTGCTTGTAAAGTACACACTCATCCGTGCATTCCTTTATGTTATGACCAATTCCCATTAATGTGGGGGATTGTTGGGTATAGCAAGAGTTAAATGGGAAATTGAGGAAAGATGAAAAGAGGAATTGGAAAAGATTCTCTTATGCTTTAAGAAAAGGCATTTCTCCCTCATTGGTGGTGGAAAGAAAAATAGAAGTGTTTAAATAGAGAAACACTTCTATTAATTGTTAAAAGGGTTGGAAAGAGGGAACCCTCTCGCACCGTTGTCGTCGTCGCTCGGTCGACTTCGGCTTCGGAAAATGATCGATCGAGAGATTAATTTTTGGACAAAGTTTTGTTTTAATTATTTAGTTAAATTAAATTAAATGGCCAGAACATTTCAATTATTTAGTTAATTAACCGAAATGTTCCGACCCGACTTGGATTCGCGCGCGACCCATTTTATTTAAATACTTTCCCGTTTTATTTGAATTTCCCGCCGTTGGAGATGACTGTTCTGAAAGGTTGCAACTTTAGGAACAACCATGACCATTTGAAAGGTTGCAAACTTTCATGAATGGTTGTGTGGATTCTGAAAGGTTGCAACCTTTCAGAATCAGTTCCCCTTAGCTATAAATACCCGTAATTCTTCAGACTTTTTACTTACAAAAAATTCTGATTACTTCTTCTTCTTTTGCACAAATTTTCTTCGTGTACTTTACTGCCGTTGAGTGGCTTGCTGACACCAGCGTTTTGGGTATCAATACACTGGTGATTGAGATCATTCTATCCTGGGAGGACATATTCCAAATCAAACCTCGGATACTAGAGGGGAATAATTTTCTTAAGGGGACACTGTGCATTCAGTAGGCTTGATCTTCTTTCCATTTTGTTTTTCTAGATTTTGGTATGTTTTTATAGATTTTAGTTTTGTGAATTAAATTATGTTCTTCTGTTCTTCACTGGTTAATTAAACTTTGGTAACTTCGTGTTTCTACAAAGTTTGTTGTAATTAGTAGTACTGTTTTAAACACAGATTGTATAACAGAAGGAATCTCAATCATCCCACCACAATCCAATAAAAGTCATCAATATTTTACACCTACAAATGTTTATGATTTCAATCACATCTAAATCTCATACAAACATATTGCATCAAGATGTTATCCACTAATACAAATGCCAAGAGAAATTGTAACCAACATAGATATTTTCTCTCTTTTTTTTCACTATGAAACACAATTACAACCATGTTTGAACTAAGATACACATAAATACACTCACTCTTTCAGTAATATGTATAGGCCCATGTTAGGCTGATAAGTTGGCTTCTTGGGCTGCAGCCCAAGTTCTTAAGGTCATGATATGGGCCTGACCAACTAAGGCCCACAAAAAGATTCCGTGTTCGATGCGTATAAATATTTGGGAACCATGTTTGATACGTATAAAAATTAATCTGATGTAAATATTCGATGCGTATAAATATTTTAAAAACATCATATAGCACGTGATAATAAGGGAAGAAAAAGAGGAAACATGAATGCAGGAATAACAGACAAGTGTTCCAAAATTCATAAATATAATAAGAAGTTTTCATGAATTAAAGTCATTTACTTTATTATGCAATTTAATCCATCAAAAAGTCAAACTAATTAATTAGCATTGGACCACTGGTGATAATTAAGTGATGACATGTGCAGTTAGACACTAGGTAGTCGTACAATTTAATTTTATTTTTTAAATAAAGTTATTAACAAGAGTATATCAAAGTCAACTAGGAAATACAGAGATGTCGTGGTAATACAGAATTGTACCATTGTTTTTCAAATTACAACCTCATATGGAAGGTCATGATGAAGGATAGGCCGATGAGGACGGATCAAAAGAAAAAAACTGATAGATATTTATGTTGATAAGATTTTAAAGAAAGGTTGCATGTGACATTTTAGATAAATTTACATCAGATTGGAGGAGTAAAGTGAAGAGCATTGAGTGAAAGGTTTATCCGTCCTTTAGTGGTATTATCAGTTACTCCTTTATGAGACAGTTGATTTAGCAATTTTTAGTCTTTATCTATCTAATGATACACATTTTATAAAACATAACACAAGTTCATAACTTACATTTTTGAATTCAGTGATGGCGTAGTCGAAGAAGTCAATCCATGAGGTTTGTAAAACCAATGCAAATAATTACTCTACCATTGAGCTTGTTAGTCATATGGTGTAGTAAAATGGTAGATTTTCTCAAAAATAGCTTAATTACGCTTCATAGCTATAGTTTGCTAATTACGATTCGTAGCTACATGTTACATGGAGGAGAGTGGCGAGCGAGATTGGGAAAGGGAAGAGAGAAGCGAGTGAGAGAGGGTAGAGAGTGGGAGAGAGGCGAATTGCATATGCATATCTATCAAAATAATTGTATATATGTAACTGGTATACATATGTATTTGTATATCTGGCGAGCGAGATTGGGAGAGGGAGGAGAGAGGCGAGCGAGAGAGGGCAATAATTTGTATAATTTGCATCTTATTTGTATAATCGATTTGGTTCGAATTGCGGTTCGATATGATTTTTTAACCATAACCATGAACAAAGAGTCATACCATAATTCTATTTAAACACAACCTCCCTTGTTTCAGTTCACAATAAACTAAATTTGAGTAATAAATCATGAGCTTTTCATTAGTGTCCCAACACTTCATCTCATTGAAGAGCTCTTTGGGTCTTCAATGTTGGAAATCATCATCTCCATCTCTGATTTTACAACGAAATACATCAATATCCATGGGTGCATTCAAAGGTTAATTACTTATGGGAATTACTCCAGTAGTTTTTGTTCATACCTTATATACGTACATATAAAAAAAATTCGCTATTTAACTTAAGACTAATATTGTAGGTATGCATAAACTTCAAATCCTAAATTCACCTCTAACAGTGTCTGCTCGTGGACTCAACAAGATTTCATGCTCACTCAACTTACAAACTGAAAAGCTTTGTGATGACGATAATGATAATGATGATCTCTATCTTGATGAAGAGCTTATGCCTAAACACATTGCTTTGATAATGGATGGTAATAGGAGATGGGCAAAGGCTAAGGGTTTAGAAGTATATGAAGGTCACAAACTTATTATTCCCAAATTAAAAGAGATTTGTCACATTTCTTCTAAATTGGGAATACAAGGTATCACTGCTTTTGCATTCTCTACTGAAAATTGGAAACGATCCAAGGTATGGATGAATGCATTTGCTTTTGTACATCTTACTCTCTCTGTCCTAATTTATGTGGTATTCGTACTTTGATTTTGAGAGTTAGATGAGTTATTCTTTTCCTGCATGTTCTTCATGTTTTTTTAAAATATTTTGAAATTGTTAATATGATGACTTGTACTTTTATGTCTTTTCATTTATGTAAATATTTTTATTTCAAAATAGTTAAACTATTTTTATTTTAAATAGTTACATTGGTGCACGTTTAGGCCCTTTATCAATAACTTACTCGTATCTAACAGAAATTCATAGTTAATTCATCGTAAAATAGGATTAGCGACAAATTTCATTATTTAGCTATATAATTTATTTGTCGGTAAATCTTGTTTTTCCTTAGTAATTTCGACAAATTCTCTTTTACCTAGCAACTAAAATCATTAAATTTTTTGGAAAATATGATCATAGTATTGGTTACCTGAACTTCCACTTTGTTTCACTAAACTTATAATTAAAAAGTGCTTCTAAGTGTATCTTCTCAAAAATATTTTTGGAGAAAAACTACTTTTTTTAGCTACTCAATAGTTTATACAACTGGATCCTTTAGCTAAAAAGTTATTTTTTTCTAAAAATTTGTTCAAACATTTTTTATTTTTAAATAAACATTTTTGACCTCCTAAAATCCTAATTACACAACTCTTAAAATTTGAATGATACCACAAAAAAAGAGATGGAGGGAGTATCATTATTTCTATGAGTAAAATTATATAGAGAGATTCAGATTTTTATACTAAACGTTGCTCAAGTATTTTGACGCATGAGGTGAAAAATGTAAATCTTTTTAGCTTCGAGAGAAATGTAATTTGTTTGTTTTATTTTAATTTGATACGAAGTTTAACAAGTAATGAAGACTTTTAATTTTATAAAATCTTAAATTAAAAATATGTCAAATATATTATCTTTTAATCTTATAATCTTAAGAATGTAAGGTGGAAAGTTTGAATTAACGATTCGCTAAAAGAGGAAAAAAGACATTCCTTTTGAAATCAACTAAAACAGAAAGTAGGACAAATAAGTTGAGAAGAATGAATATAATTTATTGAATTTCTATTTGTGTTTCTTTTGTTCAAGCATATATAACCATTTGTTTTGGTGCAGGAGGAAGTTGATTTCTTGATGCAACTGTTCGAAGAATTCTTTGATGAATTTTCGAGGTAGTGATTTTTTAAAATTAAAATATAGGAATGTCACCAAAGGATAAAGAAAAGGGTAAAAAATTCCCTTGAATAATGGAAATAAAAATGTTTTTAGTTAATAGTTTGGTCTAAAAATGTCTTTGTCAATAGTTTGATCTAAAACACTCCTATTATTGCTTAATGAGTCAAAAATGTCATTTTCTCAAATAAATATATTGTTTTTATTTATTTTTAAACACAATCTTTTTTTAATAATAATTTTTTTATTAGAAAATACTTATCCTTCTTCAATTCGAAAAAGATTAAAAAATAAAAATACTCTATCTTGTTAGTTTTTTTAATTGTTATTGAAATAAAATTAATGATGAGGTTATTATGATCTTATATATATGATCCATATTATCAATTAAACAAAGGTACATATATATATAGACTATAGTATTCTATTTTGATTGATAAAATGAGATTAAGAAGAAAAATGCCTACTTATTTCTTAGTTGAAGTAAATCTAAAAGAAAAAACAAGAATAAAAGTTCTTAAAAAGTAAATTTTTTATTAGGAATAAAATGTGTTTAAAATAAAATAATAAAATAAAAAAATAATAATAATAAATAATAAAATAAAATATATATATATATATATTAGGAAAAGGATATTTTCGACCCATTAAAAAATAATAGGAGCAGTTTTAGACCATATTATTGATGACAAAGACAATTTAAAACCAAACTATTAACTTGGATAATTTTTCTTCAATTTTACATAGTTCAAAAGCATTTTAAACTCTTTTCCATAATTAAAAACACAACTAAGCATCAATGGTCTAGTGGTAGAAATGTTCATATCCTAGTAAAGATAGGAGTTCAACCCAAATGGTGCATTTTATCGGCTTCTTACGTAACTCTACAAGTGACGAAATTTTTTTCAATAAACCTAGCTATATATATATATATATATATATATATATATATATATATATATATTCATATACACTGTTTATACATTGCA
>JAJOOE010024777.1:0-27153 GCA_036250405.1 Solanum raphanifolium | reverse complement strand
CCCCCCCCCCCCCCCCCCCCCCCCCCCCCCCCATAAGTGATTGTTGTGAACCAAGTTAACTCTATAAGGGATTATGGGTTAAAACTGATGAATGACATTGGGCCGAGTAAAATGTTGGAGTGTTTTATTTGGGATTCAGGCCCAATTAGCATTTGGTTAAAAGTGAGAGCGGGTTTGAAAGAAGGGATATGCTTATTGAAGAAAAATAGTTGTCCTCTCCTATTTTTCTTCTTCTTCTAGAATCTATGTTTCTCATCCCCATTCTTATCTCTATGCTAGTTACATGTTATTTCAATATTTCCGTAGTTTGAGTATTGCAATCACAATTCTAAAGTTGTAATCATGTTTTAGTTCTCTTATCAATATAGTGAGCAATTTGGGTTTGTTACAGATCCTTTATTGTGTCTCTTTATATATATATGGTTTTGATCCATTGTGTGTGTCCTTTGTTTTGAATTCCAAATGGTTTTGAACTGATTTTAAAATTTGCCACCTCTTGATGTATGTGAATGTGATTGCTCTCTTGCAAATTTGAGTGTTGGTTTTGGTAAATATCAATGACTTTAATAGTGCTCTCAATTGAACGATATGAGTGTACCGCTACGACGAGGCAAATTGAGTTACATAGGTCATATGTGAACTCCTATCATCTCATTGTGACTAGCCGGTTGTTGAATTAATCTCTTGTGATGATCATTGCACGCTAGCTTAAAATTGTAGAGTCTTATTTGATTATTGCGTCGAATGCCATGTATGGTGAGGTTGTCTTGAACTATGTGCTTGATGATACCAAGAACTTGCCACGTTATTCTAATTAATTAGTGGAAGCAAGCAATTGAAATGATCTTAGGAAAAAAATTTGAAGAGTGAACCAAAACTTGATAATATACACTTTTTGTGGCCACATTGTGAGAGTGTGAACCTAGTTTGCACCTTTTGAGCATATCCTTTTCTTTGGAAGAAACTTGAACAACTTTGGCCTCTTTGTCCCATCACCTATAACCTTCATGAAGTATTGGTTCGTTTGAATAACCAACTTAGGCCAAAAGTTGGGGTATGGTGAAAAAGAAGGAAAATCAAGCAATGTGAAAAATCTACCTTTGAAGGATCATGCTGAAAAAGATGGAACCCGTCCATGTTAAAAAAAAAGAGAAAGAAAAGAAAAAGATTGAAAAAAGAGAAGTGTTTGTGAAATAAAGTTTGTGAAATGAGCAAAAGAAATGGTGTGTCTAATGAGTCATGTTTAAATGAATAATAGGGTGGATTGTGAACATCATAGAAGGAGAAAAAGGGATTTACAGGCCATACTTCATAAAGGTAGAAGTAACTAAACTAAAATGATCATACCTTTGCACTCAGCCCCGTTACAAGCCTTGAAAGACCTTTGTGATCTTGAGCAAGCTGACAATAATGTTGATTGGAAAATAACAGCAAGCCTATTGGTAGAATCATGCAACTGATCATCTTTGGGAGTGTGAGAGTTGTATTTGATTCCAAAATTATAAATTTTTTATGAACTTTGCGTGAGCATGGAATCATTCCTGGTGTAAGGGTATTTGAATGCTTTTGTTAAGCTTGAACTTGCATCTGAAGCAAGCATTGTGACCTTGAGTACATTTGATAATGATTAGTCACAATTCGAAACTTAGAGTGCATAATTGAAAATTGCATGCGAAATTTAAACCTCTTGTGTGCATTCGTGTTGAGTCTTGAGTAGCACTATTTGTTGACATCTTTGTTGAACTGATTGATCTTGAGTTTTACTTGAGGAAAAGAAAAAGTTCAAGTTTGGGGTGTTGATGAGTTTAAGTTTTTTACTCATTTAGGGCTTTGTTTCCATAGTTTTACTGTCCTCAATGCCTAATTTATGGTCTAAACTTATGTTAAAGTGTTGATTTGCAGTAATAAAACCTAAGTAGCAAGGCATGGACATTATAGGAAAAAAAGGAGCGAAAAAGCTAAAAAAGTTGAAGAAAGGCAGTCCTGGAAATCGTCAAGTGGCTCTTCAGCTCACCAAAAGTTCGAGCGTGCCAGCCCTAGGTAAGAACCAATGTAGCGACAGACATAGATAGTCGACGAACTGCTGAGTGGATCAGCGACCTCGATCATGATCAATTAAAGTCACAGAACCATGAGTTAAAAGAGTCAAGGCAACCCGGCGATTGAATGAGACCATTGGCGCAATGCTGACTTGGTTGACAATGCTTGACTAACCTCACCGAGTAATTCTGAAGACCAATATTTGGGAAACTACAAATTGAATTTGTAAAGGCAGAAAAGGGTTATTCAATCCAGTCTTGAATCCATTCATTTCTTGACTAATTTTTTCATTATAGAACTTTGAGTTTAGTTTGGAGACATTGTTTTACTTGGTGTTGAGGAATTTTCAAATGGGTTTTTGAATTGAGTTAGATTGAAGCATTGTAGAGATTTGGGAACCATTGCCCAGTTCATGGACAACATAATTGATAATCGTTTCTTCCTTTTTATAATGTGTGGCTAAAACCTGAATTCTTGGGGTTTGATCATGTGATTATTTACTCTAATTAGATTATGGGTATTGTTCGAGTTTGATTATGTGATTATTTAGTTTAATTAGATTATGGTTATTGTTGTTTACTGATTTAAATGTTGATTTGAAGTGGGTTTAATTGATAGTTGTGTATTAATCTATGAATTGTAGTTGCAAATGCAATTCTAACTTAGTGTTCTGGGCTAGCTTGAGAAAGAGGTTTTAGAACTATGGTTGTCAATTAATGATTGTAGTGATTGGGTTGTTGTGGTTTCAGCTCGAGAAAGTGAATCTTAGTTTGATCCTACCTATCTAGTTCGAGAGAGTAGATAAATTGAGGTATTTGGTTGTTTATAGTGCTATGTTTGTCGAGGTTTGAGAAAACTCGCCTGAATCGTAGTTGTTCGAGAGAAAACTATTGCATGTATATTCTAGCCTGCCTACTGAGATTCAGCAATTGTTAGTAAATTCCAATTACCCATATAACAAAATTAGCCTATAATCGATGACATCTTCGAGAATTCCTCTAAACATATTGATTCCCCTATTTTTGTAATTGTTATAGTTGTTAATTGACAAAAAATCCCCATATCTGACATTCGTGTCTCCCCCTTTTGATATACTTAAGTGAATTTGATCATTTCTATTCCTACAACTGATTAGACCACATTTATAACTTGGTAATTAAATTCAAACTTGTACCGCTCCATGTCTGTTCGACCCCAACTCTTTTTTGGGTTTTATACTAGATTATGATCGCCTACACCTAGTATTGGATGAGGTGTAGTTGAGCGTTTATCAGAACTCTATTGGGTGATGTAGGGGTTTAAAATCATTAAATATGGCCTATGGTAGAAGGTAAAACGAAATAGTATTGAGTTAAAATAATTGGGAAAAGAGTGAAATGACCTTAACTTAATACCACCAAAATGACTCTTTGGAAGGGTTTCACAGGCCATCTAGAGCACCACGGCCCGTCAAGTGAGTCTTGAAGATGTCTACCCGACAAGTCTTTACTATTTCGGGCATAAAATTTTACTCTGAACTTGGAATTACAAAAACTCAATGGCGTTGGAAAGATGACTGAGAGATCATTAGTTTGATAGGTCATGAGACACCTAATTCATTTTGAGTTGAAAGATATGATAGTTTTAAGTTGACCTTAAACTCTAAGTTTGACAAGTCTCTTTCACAGACAACTTCACTATCCGTGTGAATCTTCACGGACCGTTTAGACATTCGTGGTCCTTTAGAGTGACCTTGGATAACACCCTACAACCTAGTTGACTTGTATGACCGATTTGAGGGGATGTGAAGATCACCACGGGATATCTAGGGCAATGTCAAGGTGACCCCTGCCTGAGGCAGGTTCTGGAATTGTTCACAAGCCTCTTAACGGACTGTGATCCCCTACACGACCTGTTTAGGGTTCCATGGAGGGTTCCATGGTCCACTTTGGGTTCTTGACTTGCCTACTTAATCCCTTTCTATCCTTTCTTTAATTCGAGGTGTTACATCAAGTCTTGTGGGATAGATTGCGAGATAAGTTCAGTGACTTGATGTAGGGATCGATGTAAGTTTGAGACTATGAGATAGGGTTCCATGATCTAGCCAGGCATGCAACTATGCTTATGACAAAAAGCATGAGAGGGTGCATAGGTTCGTAAGAGGGTTCACATTTCCCCTTATATTGGATATGGACAATTGGTTGTGCTAGGTAGTTCGTTCCATCAGATAGTTCACCATACATGCACCATTGAGAGGATACGTTGTGAAGCCTATATGGGCAGTGGCAAGAGGCTACAAATATATGGTAGATTTAGTGGGTCTTAGTCATTTGGTAGAGGTTTCTTGGGATGAGGTTATCTACCACAGTTTTAGATAGGTAGGTCGGTCAAGGCTGCTTTACAGATTACATATGGTGGCTCTATGAGTACTAGTATTCAGGGTAACTAGTCTCCAGGCAAGACTTTTCGGGATTCACATTTGGGGTATTCACGCCGTGTTGTCCATGAAGTTCTAGTTGATTCATATGAATAGGATGCTTCTTTTAGGGGTTGGTATGAGTGCAATGAGTTGTGTAACTTTGCTAGAGAATGTCATAGGAATTATCCTTTCAAACAATAGGGTTAGCAGGTTCAAGTACATAATGATCGATTACTTTTGACTAGAAGTAGTGCACAGGGTAGCAGGGGTGGTCCTTAGGGTACTCAGTGTGGTCCTTACTGAGGAAGGTCATGACGTCAAGGTAAACGTGGCCATATGTATGCTTTTCTAGGTAGGCCAGAGGTGGAGTCTTCGAATGCTTCCATAATATGTACAATCTTCATCTCTCATGAGCCTGCTCTTTGCTTGGTGCACTGTACATATTCATATGTGTCTGCTTATTAAGCTATGCATTTGTAGTTATCTTGTGAGCCTTTTTCTATGGATATGTGTGTCTCTAACCCTGTAGGTGATTCTTTAGTAGTGTATTAAGTATATAGATCTTGTGTGGTGACAATCTTGGGGTATGACACTTGGGTAGACCGGATAGTATTAATAATAATGGATTTTAACATTATTCTAGGCATATATTGTCTATCTCCTTATCATGCGGTCTGGGAATGCTTTTCAAGGATTGTTACTTTATGCATGCCCGATATTCCTATAACTATTTAGATGGGTACTGATAACCATATGCCAATAACCATATGCCAAGGTGTGTGATTTCATTTATGGGAGCTCGACAATTGGTAAGGAGGGAGTGTCTAACTTATCTTTCTTATGTTCGTGACAGTACTACCGACACACCTCCTCTTGAGTCAGTTGTAGTGGTTAAAGAGTTTGCTGATGTGTTTTCGACCAACCAATCTAGTCTTTCTTTTGATCACAATGTTGATTTTGGCATAGATGTTGGGAAAGACACACAAACATTTTCTATTTGGCCATATTTGATGGCTCTAACTGGGTTAATGGAGCTTGAGGAGAAGCTCTAGGATCTTTTTATTATTAGGTTCATTAGACTGAGTGTGCCTCTATGGGATGCTCTTGTCTTCTTCATGGAGAACAAGATTGTTGTCTTGCATATGTGTATTGACAATAGGCAGTTGAACAAGGTGACCATCAAGATCATGTATTATATGCCATCTATTGATAATTTATTTGACCAACTTCATGGTGTAGCGGTGTTCTCTAAGATAAACTTGATATCGGGCTACCACAAGTTGAGGATTAGGGCAGCGGACATCCCTAAGACTTCTTTTAATACTCAATACGACTCTTATGAGTTCATAGTCATGCTTGTTTGGTTGACCAATGCCCCTGCAACGTTCATGGAGTTGATGTTTCATGTGTTCAAGCCTTACTTAGACTCCTCCATGACAGTATTCATCGATAGCATTCTAGTCTACTCTGGGAGTAGAGAGCAAAATAGGAAGCATATGAGGATTGTACTATAGACCTTGTGAGATCAATATATGTATTCAAATTTAGGGCACATGTCTTCGAAGGACGGGATTATACTAGATTCAACAAAGATAGATGCATTTCATAAATAGGCTAGGCCTACTTTACTGAGGTTCAAAGTTTCATTAGATTAGCATGTTATTACATATGGTTTGTGGAGGGGTTTTCTTCAATTGCGGCACTTTTGACTTGATTGACTTAGAAGAATGTTCCTTTCTATTGATCTGACGAATGTGAGTCGATCATTCTAAAACTCAAAGCCTTGTTTGCTTCAACGACCATTCTTACTACCTTTAGAGTCAAATTTGATGCTTCTGATGTTGCCTTGGGTTGTGTTTTGATGCAGCAGGGCAAACTAATTGCATATGCTTCTAGAAAACTTTAGATTTACGAGGATAACTACCTCACTTATGACTTGGAGGTTGCGGCGATAGTCTTCGTACTGAAGATTTTGAGGCACTGCTTTTCTAGAGTTCATTGCGAGGTATTCATCGACCACTGAAGTCCAGAAGGAACTTAATCTGAGACAACATAGGTTAGTGGATGTTACAACCCATGACTACCCCGAGATGTTACATGGTAACTGGAATCCGGAGATACTCAAAGCTTAACCATATCACATAGCATCACACTAAGTTAACATACATAACTGGAATAAAAAAATATGCAGAATAAGAATCTCAAATGGATATCTAAACATAATTATGAAATTTGAGTACAATGACATAAATGCGGAAATACTAATATCTGACATAAGCCTCTATTACATAAGTGAGTGACTAGGACAAGCCCTAGCTCACATCAACAATGTGAAAATTTAAATAGAAAGTATGAAATGACATAAGAACTCATAAGTATGGTATGTCTCCAAACCATGAGGACTAACCAAAGTAGTGTAAGTTGAAGGGAGTCTATGATAACCACGAGCAAGATGGGATGAATCAGTACCTAAATTATAAGACAATATTCTAATGACCCTCCAGGTCATTGCCTTTATTTTATGAACTTCTCAATATTTAGAGCTTTCTTGTAGCCGCCCCAAGTTATTTAAAACATGTATGGGCTAACAATTCGGTCAATAGGCCATTCATTGAAGTTTTGTAAAAGTTTATCTTTGAAACTTTAACAGTTGACTTTAGTCAAGATTTTAGTAAGGCAGCCTTAAAATGAACTTTTGACAATTCAATTAGGTCTGAAATGTAAAAATTAGGTCTAAAATCATCTTTCATGCGGATCCTGAGGCTTCTGGTCTTAGTTCAAGCCCTCTTGTAGAATTTTCTATGAAGGAGCTTGGGTGTGGACCTACTTATCATAAGGACGACCTCGAAAGGAGGTTTTGATTGTTTTGTTGAGTCTAGAATACCGAATTTAGTGGGGTAGCATATTTTATTTACGTGCAGGGAGTGGCAAATGAAACCCAAGCACCACGTAAGAGATTTCCCTGTTGGGGCAAACCAGCTGGTGTGCATCAGTTGCAGCAGCCGATTTACTTCATTACGTTTGTGAGGGCTAAGTGTCGTGTTCTTGCTAGAAAAAAAGCTGGCTTTCATGATGGCGAGACTTAGGGTAGCATTCGTGAAGGGGTGACACACTTGTCCTTTACATTCGTGAGGTGCCTTGCCGCATTTAGATGGCTTGGCATGATTGCCTGCATGTCCACGAGGGCTGCATTGTGGTCTTGATGTAGTGCACATGAATTGGCCGCGATCACTAAGGTATCTGAGACTGGTCTTTTAAATTAAGACTAGCTGCCATTTCAGCGTGAATATTTTTATTCTTTTGGCAACATGTTGTAGTGTTTGGAAAAGTGTGTGGAGCGTCTTTCTGAGGTAACTTTCTCCCTAAAGGGGCTTCCATGTTTCTTTAATGGTGAAATAAATTTCATAGTGTCATTTAGGCTATTTCAGGCATGGAATTTTTCCCATTTTGAGACACAAGCTCGATTAGTCAATTATGAACTTTTGACGGAGTCAATTTTGGGATACTCTATGCAGATCCCACATTCATATTTTTACATGATATTTGGTTGGTTCCAATTACTGCAATTTTGTTGTCAAAACACCTGTAATGAAATTGTAATCAATTTTTTGTTAGTGTTGTGGTGATCTGAGGTTGTAACACCTTGGAAAAATTTTCGAATGAGGGAGATATGTTGTTTGAAGTCGGGCTGTCTAATTAAGGAAAGTTATCCGAAAATAATAGGGGTATTTTTGTCTTTTTCTTACCCAATCGGATTTAAGCATTTTTAGTAAGATTTTAGGAATCTAAACTGATTAGAATTAGTTTCATTCATCCCAAAAAGCGTTTAGGGTTTTTGAGAGATGATTCAAGAGGAGAAAAAGTTCAAAGTTTCAAGTGTTCGTTCAAGAAATTCAAGATTTCGCCAAGAACCTAGTTCTTTGAGGTATGCAAGATTCCATAGTGTTGGGTTTGTTCACCACACTCCAATCATGAGTTTCTTTTGTGAATCTACCCATAAATATTGAGCAATTTAATTTGTTGATGAATTCTTGATAAGTGTTCTTGAAGTTTCCTTATCGATTAAGTTTTGAGGAAGATTCTACTTTAGTCATCTTCAAACAACCATATCTCTTAGAATATCAAGAGTTACGTGATCCATAACATAAGAGATTAAAGGTATTTGAATCTACTTTCCAACGCCACCAATTTTGCGGCAATCTAATTTCTGAGTAAAATGTTATGACTATTTTAGTAACCTATACAGTGTTGTTAGGAATTAGCAGACGGGAAAATACTAAAAAGAGTTGTTTTTGTTTTTTTACCTCCAAGAAAACCCTAAACTAATTTCTTGACCAATAAATTGCTCAAAACAATCATATTTTTATCTTTTAGTCCATCATTTTTGTCACGACCCAGGGGTACACCCTAAATGAAACATGGCACATAGAACTCCGAAGGACTCCATGTAAGCCACTTAGCATATCATAACATAAGAAATAAAAAAGTGCAGAAATTTTAAAACATATTCCATAACAATCAAAGTCTGATAAAATGAAGCGGAAGTCTTTAACATTGTCTCAAACCATCTAATACATGAAAGTCTTAGTGACGCAGCCCATACAAAAGTCTAAACATAAAAGAAAGACATAAAAGGAAAGGTGATCAAATCCTCGATGTTATGAGGACTCACCAAGTCTTCAATCCTTGCTATACTATGAACTTATCCTCGGAGATGGAGCTCAAAAATCATTGAACCCTACATTTGATGAGAATGTAGGCAAGAGTAAGCGTTAGTACAAAAGTACTAAATATGATAGCTAGCATAGTACCATAAGAGTATATCAACATATTAGAAAGCATGATCATCAACATAGATATAATATAAACATTAGTCAACATAAGGCATAATTCATAACCATAAGAAATATATCATGTTCATAAGCGTAGTAAATCCTTAGATCTTCATATTATAAGAGAACTACTTCTCAAGCAACCTCAAGCATACTTGTGCAATGCATAGATGAGACCCCATAAATCTCACCCATACTAAGTATCACTCTTAGGCCATCATAAGCATACTTAACATTTTTGGATCTCATCCTTAGCTTAATTCTCATGGACAGGGGAACCTTCACCTTTAGTCAAGCATATCAAGGAATGGCAACTATAGCAACAATCCAAAGTAAGCATACAACATATAAGAGAAACACTTCATTAGCAACCTTAAGGCATGCTTGTGCGATGAATGGATAAGACCCCATAATCGCACCCATCCTAAGCAAGTCCCTTTAAGATCTCATGCATTCATATTTATCACGTTTTTAGTTATCATACATATTGATCATCTCTTTGATCTGATATTTAGCTCGCCTTTCATAACGCAAGGGGAATCACCTCAAGGCATATATGTCATGGAAGGCCTTTCAAGTTATGGTCCACATTAGAAATTTTCATATTTCACATTACTCTTACTTACTCTTAAGATATGGGAACTCACCTCTCTATGTCTATTTTAAAGGCTAGTGGGTATTCACATGTTCCCTTACTTACTCTTAAGACATAGGAACTCACCTCTCTATTTCTACTATAAAGGCTAATGGATATTCACCTCTTGCTTTACTTACACTTAAGTCATGGGAACTCACCTCTCTATGTCTACTATAAAGGCTAATGGGTATTTACCTCTTGCCTTACATGTATAGTCATAGGTCTCTGCCTCCATAACTATTTTAGGGAAACATATGTATTCACCTCCATGCTCCACCATTATATGATATAGGTATCCACCTCCACCTCATTTAGTAAGGATCATAGGATTCGCCTCCATGATCAACATGATTTGTTATAGGTATTCGTCTCCACATCATTTAATAAGGATCATAGGGATTCACCTCCATAATCAACATAAAGGCTAATGGGTATTCACCTCTTGCCTTACTATAGAAGTTACATATTAAGGGTAGTCACCAGACACTTCTCATATAATGTCATGGGTAATTACCTCTTGTTTACTAACTTAGGAATATGGGAGCTCTCCTCACATCCTTATCATATAAAGGTCTTTGGGGAATCACCACAAGCCTCATCACATTTCATAGTCCTTGAAAATAGATTCATTTTAAGTGATCAAGCCTTTAAACCTAGAATCATTCCATGTAAGAGAACCTTTCATATCATATCATATTCATGCATAAGTGTGTATATGAGAATATCCTTTCAACAACACAAAAACATATCATAATCATAAACACTTCACTCTCAAAGTGTTCATAGAGCATATACTATACTTCATAAAACATGCATAATATCATGCCTTGCCTTTTCAAGGGTCAAAGCTCATATTGAATCAACACATCTAGAATGACTACATTAGACATGGATATAATCATCACTCAAGTGATTCTATCACTTCATACATTCAATCAACTTAAAGTCACTACAACATTTTAGGCCTACGACCACACTAAATCTGGACAACGTTTGTAAAGTGTTTCCTAAAATATTTTCGCAGACGGTTTTAAAGCGTAGTTTAAGTTTTTAACTTTTAGCTTCGATAATATTCGCAACACTTGTACAAGTGTACTCTTTAATGATATAAGCTACACTTTATAAGCATTGTTACAATATGATAAAATTGGCAACAAGTATTACATATATGGCCACACTTTTAAAGTGTCCTATTTTTATAATTGTAAATACAAATACCATTTTGGGGGAGTGCGGAATTCATGTTACCATTTTTAGGGAGTGCGGAATTCATGTTTTTATAATTGTTTTAATATTAATTTTCGTTAAAGGTTTTATTGTAATATTCTTTGGCTCAGTATTTTAAGCTTGTTATTTCTTTAATATTATTTATGATATATTCTAGATATAACATATCTTGGGTTCTTCGATACATATATAAATTATTCTCCATTAATTGTTCTATTAATTTTATATTTCCATAGCTTCTGTCCAATATTGTAAATATCTGTAGTTCATTTTAATCTGAATCTTCTATTTCTAAATCGTATAGTTCTATTCTCTCGAGGTCTAGATCATGTAGGTCTATTTCATACCATTGTTGGTTTAATATATTTTTTGATTCGTCATCGTTAAATATTTTTTCCCATATGATTCTTCTTAATTCAATTATCTCTATACCTTTAAGTATATATAGGATTAGAGTTTCATAGCTTTTTATCATTTCATCATGCATGTATGTAGTCATGTTCGTTGTTATGTAGGTTTTTTATTTTCAATTATTCCTTCCTATCATATTCATAATTGATTAAATTCGTATTAGATCATTATGAACTAGATTATTTGTTTATCATGTTCTCCTGTCACTACTAGCATCGTACTTTAGCGGATACCTCTTTCTTATCAGTGCCTCAACTTTGTTTACTCCCCTAAATGGCTTTCATTGCCTACCTGTTTCAACATTAGAATGACATAGTATAGAAGTTTTCTCCCTGTTTCCAGTGTGCTAATAAACTAGAAATCATGATTCAAATAATTATAATACATAATAACTAACATAAATTTATTCAATCATATATATGATATTCAGGAATATATGAAATTAGTTCTATATATTCATTAGCTGATTCTGTTACTGAATTATTTTCCATTTCGTTTGTTTCGTTTTCTGATAATTCATATATACTATACGAAGCAATGGAGGCAAAGGTATATTGTTCAATAAATATGAAAAACTAATTTCATATATTCCTGAATATCATATATATGATTGAATAAATTTATGTTAGCTGTTATGTATTAGAATTATTTCAATCATGATTTCTAGTTTATTAGCACACTAGAAACCGGGAGAAAACTTCTGTACTATGCCATCCTAATGTTGAAACCGGTAGGCAAGGAAAGCCGTTTAGGGGAGTAAACAAAGTTGAGGCGCTGATAAGAAGGAAGTATCCGCTAAAGTACAATGCTAGTAGTGACAGGAGAACATGATAAACAGATAATATAGTTCATAATGATCTAATATGAATTTAATCAATTATGAATATGATAGGAAGGAATAATTGAAAATAAAAAACATGCAGAACAACGAACATGACTACATACATGCATGATGAAATGATAAAAAGCTATGAAACTCTAATCCTATATATACTTAAAGGTATAGAGATAATTGAATTAAGAAGAATCATATGGGAAAAAATATTTAACGATGACGAATCAGAAAATATATTAAACCAACAATGGTATGAAATAGACCTACATGATCTAGACCTCGAGAGAATAGAATTATACGATTTAGAAATAGAAGATTCAGATTAAAATGAACTACGAATATTTACAATATTGGACAGAAGCTATGGAAAATATAAAATTAATAGAACAATTAATGGAGAATAATTTATATATGTATCTAAGAACCCAAGATATGTTATATCTAGAATATATCATAAATAATATTAAAGAAGTAACAAGATTAAAATACTTAGCCAAAGAATATTACAATAAAACCTTTAACGAAAATTAATATTAAAACAATTATAAAAACATGAATTCCGCACTCCCCAAAAATGGTAACATGAATTCCGCACTCCCGAAATTATTCATTGTATCTTTAAATATTGAATATATTTATATTCTATTGTAGATATATTATCTATTAATTGATCTAATTTGTCGTTATCAGTTTTTGTGATATTGAGTTGTTTATATTCTTGATATAATTTGTTTAATTTTCTTCTTATTTTCTTAACTTTCTACTAGTATGTTTCTTCTTATGTTTCTTTTCATCCATAGCTCTGATATTATTTTTCGGAAGTGCGGAAAAGTTTTCATTAAAATATTATATTTCCTCCAACCTTTTTAACTCTCCCTCTAATTTTTATTAGGAAAAAAATAATTAGTAAAACATTAAAACTTTTTTTCACCAAATTGAAGAACACGCTCTTCGGGCTTTTCTATACAAGTTGAAAAACATGATTTTTGTCTAAAGAACACTATTTCTAGATCATATTTCTTGTTGAAGAGCTGAAAAGTCGTTCTAGCTGAAGAGGTTGTTCCATCATATTCTTGCTGAAGAGTTGTTCTCGCTGAAGGTTACGCCTCGTTGAAAAGTTGTTCTTGCGGAAGAGACTGTTCTGTCATATTCTCGTTGAATCATTCCTAGATTGAGTTGCTCCATCATATTCTCACTAAAGCTTCATCACATTGAAATGATTTTGTTGAAATAGGGTTTATCATGTAAGAAATTATATATTTGAAAGTCTAAATTTTACCTTTAGGGTTTTGATATTCTTGTGTTGTTGATATGATTTTTGTTGATTTTTGGGAGTCTAGCTCATAGTTATATTACCCAGAACATTAATCACTAAATAAGTATAAATGGGCTGATTCGTCACTTGAGAATTTCTTTTTTATTAGGCTTATAAGATAGAAATTTATCTTGAATGTCAGTTTTACAAGATGGAAACTCTATAACCTTGTTTTGTTTGCAACGTATACCTGATTCTAAAGTACATGTAGAAAGAGTAAAGCCTGTCAAAATATAAGAACACTACACTTTTTGATGTATGGAAAAGGAATTTAGGAAATGAAAACAGCTTCAGTTTACAGATAATTACTATATTTGACCTTATCTTTTTTTTTTCAAACGAAGATAATTTTGATAGGTTATTGGGAAGATATCCATGTACTCCCTCCGTTTCACAAAGAGTGGCCTAGTTTGACTTGGCACGGAGTTTAAGAAAATAAAGAAGACTTTTGAATCTTGTGGCCCTAAATTAAAGTTATGTTAAATGTACAAAATTGCCCTTTAATCTTGTGGTCTTAAACATGTCATGTGGAAAGTTGAAAGTAATATGTTACCAAAAAAGGAAAAGGGGTCATTCTTTTTGAAACAGACTAAAAAGAAAAGGAGGACATTCTTTTTGAAACGGAGGGAGTAATACATAAAGTTAAACATAAAAATCCATGATAATCAAAATGACAAAATAAGTTTCCAGAATAAGTGAACAATTATGTTGCATGGTATGTATGTGATGTTTTCATTCCTTCATTTGTTTCTTATTATTCTTTTTTCATTTTACAGGGAGAACTATGGCTTTGAAGTTGTCTGTTTCACTGCAGATGTTGGTCAAGTATGATTTTCTCTCTAATCACCTATTGGTTCTTATGTTCTTGTTCAGCAAAAAAATATTGAATTATAGTGCATAAAATTGAACAATCAAACAAATTAGTTTCTTTTTGTAAGAACTCATATCTGAGATGAATTATTACTTTCTCAGGGGATTAAGGAATTGGAAGGCTTGGAGGCAAAGTCCAAGGCTAGTGGGGCTTGTCAATTAGTGGTGAAGGATTTGCGAGAAGAATTTGTGAAAGATTACATATTTCTCTGTCTACGAGCTGGTTCTATCTATGAGAGGAAATACTTGCTTGAGACATCAATTGCCCGCCCGGTTATTGCTAAGGTGAACTGAAAATCTTATATAATAAATTGAATCTTTTTTGGTAATTGTCCCCTTCCATAAACAACCCCAAACCTTCCCAGAAAAAGAGAGGAAAGAGTTTATGTTGGAGAAGTTCATGTTTGTTTGCCAACTAAATAGAGGTTTAATACAAGTTTAGTCTTAATCTCATTTTTGTCTTTGGTCAGGAAGCATTTTTTGTCACCCAACCAAGAATAGTGGACGATCTTTTCTCTTATTAAGCAGGTTAAACAATTAAGTTCCTCTATATTTGAATTATGTATAATTAGTTTGTATAGTACCCAAGTTTTGTCTCCTGACGGGGACTTTCTTCTACATAGTTAATTTTTAAGTCGTAATTTATCTTAAAACACAAGCTTAAAACAAAAGAATGTAAAAGGAGAAAAAGGAAAATGGAGTCACAATCACACAGTCAATTAGACAAAATGACAGGCCAACTGCTCTTTCCGTGAAAATTGAACTTGTGAGAGAATGATTTATAGGGTCTTAATCGATAATTCTTGAGAAAGATTGAACTTGTGCAAGGATTATAGGTAATCATTCGAATAATTGGACTAAGCTTGTTATTATACGTCTTAAGCAACTTCTCAAGGATATTAAATGTGGAGGATCTTAGAGAAATCCCAAGATTTGGTGCTTCACTTGATGTAGGATGGGAATTAACAAACCTAGTCAGTTAATGAAGGTGTCATATGCACCATATTTGTGCATGCATTAAAGAGAATCAAAATTCTTGAAAGTAGGCATTGTTTTGGAAAAAGTAATATGTCTGTCTCTGAGTCACTTGTGGGGCTTCTTGTTGTCTCTCTGGTTGTTGTTTGCTTGGGATATGTGTAGAGCACCCTAGATGAATTTCCTCTAATTGGATTCAGGTTTGCCTCTCAAAATGCGACCTGACTGTATGAGAGGAAATATTACTTTTTAGGGAATGTTATAGAAAGCTGGGGATTTTTGCTGGCTCCTCCAAAATTGAGCTACACAGATTCAACAAACTTTTTATAAGATCCAAGCAACATAGCATGGGAGACATATCAGCACCCTTGATGAATTTCCTTCGGTTGAGTTCAGGTTGACCTTTTAGAAGCGACCTGTCTAGAGAGGACGAAATATTAACTTTGATAGACATAGTTGCATTATTTTCTAGTGTGAAATGCTTATATCAAAAGAATTATATCCTATGTGATTGTAAAATTATGATAGTTGGACAATTTATATTGAGAAACCTTTGAGGGTTTTCACTTGACTGATAGTGCCTTAGGCTGATATTGTTGCTCTTGCCCTATGTTCGCTTGTGGTGAACCAGGTCTTCCCATAGTGTGCTGGTTCTGGCTGTAGTTCTTCTTCTTTAGAACTTGCCACTACTCATCTGATATCTCATTTGGGTTCTCCTGATTTGGTTGCTGATTTGTGTGTAGTTGTGGCTCCAGCTTCATTGCTAAGATCTTGTGTCTGGTAGTGATAATAAGAGTCGCAAGGTCAATAGGGATATAATTTTTAGCCTGATTTTGTCTTAGTCGACCAACAAACAATTGGATAATAGTGTAGGGAGCTGGTTCAGGGACTATGTCCTTATTAGCATTATCAAGGAGATGACATTCTTATAACATCAATAGATAAACTGTTAATACAACAACAAATATTTAAAAAATAAGGATTCAACTCACAACTTAACTAGGAAGGAATAAAAAACAGGTTTGAAACATAAATCAGTATAGTGCACTAAACTCAGCTGCTCCAATAAGCTAATATCAATTACTCTTATCACAACTCAGCAAGAGAAGTAAAGAAAATAAGAACAACCAAGTATATTAGATCAGAATAGTGTACATGTTATAGTAACAGTGCCCCAGGAACTTTAATTCAACAACAACAACAACAAACCCAAGATATACAGTGGGATCTGGAAAGATTTAATACAGTGCTGGAAATTCTGTATTAACTCTGGAAATTCTGGAAAGAGAACATGTTACAGTGCTGGAAGTGCTGGAAATTCTGGAAAGAGTTGAGCTATTAATTCCTGAACTCAGAAATTCTTCCCCTGTTCTTTGGCCTGAAGTGGACTTGGAGTTTGCAGATGTTCTGCCCCTGTTCTTTGGCCTGAAATGGACTTTGAGTTGGCAAATGTACTGATCCGTTCCTTTGTGCGATTGTGACTCTTTTTTGCGAGAATTAGGTGTGTCATCTTCCCCTTTTTCCACCTTGAGATTGCTGTGAGGTGTTCTACCAGGTGAGGGGAAGAATCACAGTGGCTGATTCTTCACGAATATGCTCCGAGCAATGTCTTAGCTTTGAGAAGTCTTGATTTTGGTGCTTGGTTTGTGCTAATGTTCTTTTTCGTATGGTGCGTAAATATTTATTTGTAAGAGCTGATTTTTATTATAAGGAATCAGAAGATGAAAACATTGAAAATGGTTTTTATCTAATGTTTGATTTGTTGTACATGATTTGTTTTGATTTTTAATTTCATTTCCAATGTGTAGGGAAATGGAGCTGATCAAATTTGAAGGCTCGCCACAAGTCAATTTGATCTCATTGAAGTGGATGATGAAGAGTTTTTGAACTACTGTAAAAGTTTGGATACATTATATTTGATTTTGTGAAATATATTCATTGCTAGAATATATTGAACTATTGTAAGAGTACTTTTTGAACTATTGTGCACACATATTTAGAATATTGCTTTATAACTATGTGTATATACACAAGACATTATCTTTCGAAGTTTATTGCAAATCTATATATTTGAATTACTTATCAGCTAATTTAATACTTGAGATTATTTATTGCAAAACAATATTGGTATTTTTTAATTAGAAATTGTGGCATATAAATATTTTATAGCCAAAATAATTTTACCACACTTAAAACTGTAGTCGTAGGACTGTCAATTGTGTAGCATATTCAATGTAAATTGTTGCATGCACTGGGCAAGGACTACACTTCAAAGTGTTGTCATACATAAGATAGAAAAGGCAACACTTTAAAATCGTGGGCAATAAGGAAGCAAAGGCCATGCTTGAATGTGTAGTTGTATGAGATAGCAATGTTGCTATATAGGTACTGCAAAGCGTGACCTTTTTGCCTTTTAGGCTACACTTTTAAGCGTAGTTAATAAGGCAACACTTGAAAAGTGTCGCTTAAACTCTAAGATCACACTTCTTTCGGCCACTCCTGGAAAAGCGAGGCTTAAAGTCAAAAAGTGTTGCCTTTTATCAAAGGCCACACTATTCATTAGTTTAGGCCACGCCTTTCTAGGGTGGTTGTAGACAAAAAATGTTGTAGTGGGTAGATTAGGTGGGTAAAGTCCTTCCACAACAAATCTACCTAGGAGTCTACCATTATCATATAAGCTTCACTCTTAGGGCCTTTACATACATAATTCATCATCTTGTCTTTACTTTCAAAACCCTAGTGTTCAATATTCATGACTACAAGTCTTACTCTCAAAGCTTTACTTCTTACAATCATCATACAAACCTAGATTACAAGGCATTCTAATCACATGCTTCATTCTTAAGAAATTCTAGTCATTGTAATCATAAAGGCTAAATCTCAAGCATTACTAATCATGATCCATCATATATACTGTAATGTAATTCAACTCATGTCTACATGCTCTTACTCTCAAGCAATTACTATACATATCATCAACCCTAGAAGATTATCTCTAAATCCTCAATTTCCCTTCTGAAGGCATAAACCCACATTACTTCAATTTCATCAATTAGACTAGGGTTAGGCATAGAAAATATGTAATTTCATCATAATAACATGATTCACTACTAATTCTATCATAAACAATCAGCATCCACTCAATTGGATTCATAATCAACATAACCCATAATATTGGAAGGAACCCTAACTTGAATTGGGGATTTCATATTCACAATTACGGAATAACTAGGGGACACCATGGATGGAAGAATAAATGGAAGAATAAGATATCATACCTTGGATACAAAACCCTCACAAAGCTTGGAAGATTGGAGACTTGACCTAGCTTGAACCCTTCTTCTTCTTCACTTTCCAGAGAGAGGATTTTTTAGAGGAAATTGGGTTCTTTTTGGTGAGTTTAAAATAATGATTTTTGAATGACCTAATTAAGGTTCGAATGTCTTTATATAGGTGGTCTAAGTAAGGTTAAGATGACACAACTTAACCCCTAATTAATTCCGGAATGTTCCACTAACCCCTCACTTAACCGCCTAAGATAAGATTCTGCTTCACCCACGAGACCACGCCCACGGGTCGTGAGTTGACCCACGGGGCATGCTGGTCAATCGTGGGTGGTGGTCTGCAACATGGTTTCTTGACCGTGACCCATGACCCCTCACACACGAGGCATGGTCCATTTCGTGGGTGGACTGTATTGTGCAGCTTTCTTGGGCAGTTTGCTAGGGTCCTCCTCAAGGACCCTTGGTTGGTCCTTGGGGAGTCGTACCTTGATGTTCTATCCCGAAACCCTTTATTTTAAGCATGGGAAGTTATTCACGACTCTAACCCTCATGTCAAGCTCTAGTTTAGTCTACTAGTTTCCGGGGTGTTACAATTCTCTTCTCTCTCAAACCCTAAGGAAAAATCAAAGTAGAAGACTCCATTCAATATTCTTTCAATCTTTTTCCAGATACTTCTTAAAGGTAAGTTTTCTCGAAGAATTCCATTCTTTCTAACTCAAATTCCTCCATACAATTATGAATCACTAATGAAAATATTAAACCTTAGCCATAGAGATTTCAAGAAACTAATTCAAAAATCTCAAGAAAGGCATTCTTGATTGTTTACCTTCAAGCTAGGGTTTCAAGGATTCTAATCATGTTCCTCTTCAAGATTCTTCAAAAACATTGTTTTATCAAGTATGTAAGGCTATCATTGTGTTGGACTAGTTTGTCCTCATGCCCTACATCTACTTTCAAATCTGTAAAAGAGAAATCTAGGATTCTACCCCCTAGATTTGAGTATTCTTGAGCTAGGCTGATTTTGAGTTCTTTAATTTCTGATTCTTTTAAAAATACTATTCCTAAGTATTGAGTTTCTATATTTTTATTGAGATCCTTGAGTATACATGCTCATGTCTATAATTCAGCATGAACCTTATTTTGAGTTATAAATCTTGACAAGTTTTTAAAGTCAACACTTGAATTTTAAACTGAGTTTTGAGGAAATAAGTATGAGAATGAGAAGAGTCGTATACATGAGTTCCATATTATTATTTAGACCCTTGAGTCGAGTCGTTCATGCCCATAAATTCCGCATGAACTCCATCAGTTGAGTATCTTTGAGAGGAGTAGTTTCTTCAAGTTCTAAGTCTTGAGTATTGAGTCCCTAATCATTGAGTCCCTACTACATGTTACCCATGAAGGTCCTTGAGTTGAGTAGTTCATGCCCATAATTTTGCATGAACCCTATGAGTCGAGCAGTCTTTAGACAAGAGATATCATTAAGTCCTTGAGTTGAGTAGTTCATGCCCATAATTCCGTATGAACCTCTGAGTCGATCATTTTTTAGATGAGTAGTATCCTTGAGTTCTTGAGTCTTGAGTTCTAAGTACTGAGTTTCTTTATTGCTAATAAGATCCCTGAGTTGAGTCGTTCATGTCAATAATTCCACATGAACCCTATGCTTTGAGTTATCAATTTTGAAAAGACTTTCAAGTCAACACTTGAGTTCTTAAAATGAGGTTTTGAGAAAGTAAAGATGAGTTTTAAGAAAGAGTTCTTAAACTGAGCTTTTGATAAAGTAAAGATGATATCTAGTTATGCCATCAATGTTTAAGTAGTATGCTATCTAGATATACTATCAATGTTTATCCAGTATGACATCCCAAGTCATCAATGATCATATTAAAATATGATTTTGATATAATTTTGGGAAAGAGTTTTTGTAACACCCCGAAAAATAGTAGGCTAAACTAGAGCCTAACGTAAGGGTTAAAAATCATAAAATGACTCCCCTTAAATTAGAACATCATTTAGGGTTGAAATGATGATTATAAGAGTCAAGGCCAATAGGCAAGTGCCAAGGCAAAGGGGCCAAGCCAAAGCCAAAGGCCAAGGCTGCCCCTAGCTTGAGCACACTGCCTCACCCATCACGAGTGGGACCACGGATCGTGGCCCTCACCACGGCTCGTGAAGGGGGTTCGTGGACTTCCCTTGGCCATGGTAAAGTGGCCACCAAATGTCCTACCTACTGCCTTAAACTTCACGTGAGGGACCATGGCTCGTGGAGCCTTTCGTGAAGATGACTTTGGCAAGGTAGCTTTTGGCACAAAGTAGCCTAGCTACTGCCTCAAGGACCATGAGAGGGACTAAGGCTCGTGGTCTTGACCAAGGCTCATGGAGCCCCTTGTGGGATCGCCTTGGGCTTGTGAGCCTCATGCCCTATTTACATGTATACTTCCTCACACTTCACGAGCAGGACCACGGGTCATGGTCCTCACCATGGCTCATGAAGGTGGCTCGTGACACCTGGGCGTCGTCGATTAATGAGGGTTAGTTAAGTCTTTTCCTATTTTAGTCCAATTAAAGTGAGGTCATTTTGGGTATTTTTAGGGGTACCATATAAGTTGTTTTATGTCCAAATTCACCCAAAATAAGTCATTATACTCAAACACCCAAATCAAACCAAAAGTTCTCTTCCTCTCAATATTTCTCTCTCTAAAACTCAAAGAAGAAGAAAGGTGGAATTTGAGCTAGGGTTTGGAGAATTCAAGGGTTCTTCCTCAAATTTCTTGGAGATTCTTAATCAAGGTATGGTGGCTGTTCATCTATGGGTAGTTTCCACCCATAGAGTCCCTTCAAAACTTGGTTTTAAAGATTCCAATTTTCCCCAAAAACCTTGGGTTTCAATTTATGTCATGGGTTCTCTTTCAAAACATTTTCAATTGGTGATTTATGGTTGATTATGATGAATTATGATTGGATTGATGGAGTATTGTCTATTTATGATGAAATTTCCACATGGACCCATGATTTCTCCATATTGCTAAACTATGAATTGATGATGTGGGTTGATTGATATTAGAAGTATGTCAATTGTTTATGTTTATGTTGATTGACTTATTGAATCATGAAATTCCCCTTATCTTATGTAGTAATTGTAGATGTTTGGGTTGATTGTGATTCATACCCCTTGAAGGGCAAAGTATGAGGGTTTTTTCATCTTTATGACAATTGTGTATGAGCTTATGATTCACCTAGAAAGTGAGGATCCTATGACTATTGTGTAATTGTGGCACTGTTGAAATATCATTCTCCCTATACCCTTACATATTATTATGCATGAACTATTGTGACCGTAATGATCTTGTTGTGTTGAATGAAAGGCTATTCTCACGAACACACTATGAATATGATAAGAAAGGTTTACTCACATATTGATGATTCTAAGGTTGAAAGGGCATTCTCACCTAATGGATCTATGAAATATTATGATACCATGTTGATTTGACTTCCTAGTGTATTCTTTCATGAACATGAACTTAAGTAAAGACATAATATGAATTTTAAATGGAATTATGCTTAGCACCTAGTGGATATGAATATGAGATGGAAGATTTTACGTTAGAAAGTCCGGCTTCCCAAAGTAATTTATCTCATGAGATGGAAAACTTTTACGTTAGAAAGTCTGGGTTTCTAGTAGCAATCTCATTATCCCATAACTATGTGCCCACATAGTTCTTTAGCTAGTGGATCCATCTAAAAGCTAATTTATTGTAACGACCCTAAAAACGAACTAGTGAAACTAGAGCCTAACGTGTGTGCATTTGTGTTTGTCATGAGTTTTTATGTGGTTTAATGTTGTCCCGAGCCATGGTTGAGGTGTTTCAGGGTTAGACGTCAAGGTACACCTCCCCAAGGACCACCTTAAGGGCCCTTGAGGAGGACCCTAAGTCTAAAACCCAAGACCCCAAGGAAACCATCAAGTTGGCCAAAACTTAGTGACCTACGGATGGGGTTCACGCCCCGTATGTCCATCCACACCCCGTGGATGGCCTCCGTAGGTCAAGAGGCCTAAAACCAACCTGCAACCCCAGACCACGGACCAGCAGCACGGTCCGTGAATGGACTCATAGTCCGTGAGTCCAGGGCGTGAATGTGCACTATTTTTCTCGTGTAGTCTCGGCCAACCTAAGGGTGAATTGGTAAATTCACCCCAAGTCCCAATTAGTACGTGGACAGTTATTTTAAGTGTTTTAACATATTTTAAGAGTATTAAAACATGAAAAAGATATTTTTGATTTCATTACTCAAATTTCCCCAAATCAAAATCCTTCCCTCCTAAAAAGTTCTCCCTAGAAACTCCATTGGATATCAAGGTCAAGATCAAGCTAGGGTTGGGAATTTCAAGGTGTTTCTTCTTCAATTTCGTGGGATTCTTCAAGTATAAGGTATGGTGATCCTTCATCTAGGGTTACTTTTAACCCTAGAGTCAATTTCAAAGAAGATTCAAAGTTTTCAAGTTTTATGAAAACCCTAAGTTTCACTCAATCTCATGGGTCTTCCATCAAACATTTTCTCAAATGATAAACTATGCTTATGTTGATGTTTAATTGATGATTTAAGTTTAAAATATTCTATGAACTCATGATTTCTCTCAATACCTAAATTTGGCCTTACGAAGTGGGTTTGTTGATTATGAATAAATGATGATGGATTTATGTGTAGCTTGATTTAGATTATTGATTTGTATCATTATCTATGTATAATTATGGTGAATTGTTGGTGAATTGAGGAATTGTGATCATAGCCTTGAAAGGGCAAGTTTGACATAATTTCATGTTAATGTATAATTGTGCTTGAATTGTTGATCCACTTGAAAGGTGGACGTGTTTACTTACTATGTATATTGTGATCATGGCCTTGAAGGCATAGTTTGATGAATTGAAGTATTATCATGATATTGTATATGTGAATGTATAATGTGAAGGATTTGCATGTGATATCAATGATAGAATGATGATCTTGTATAGAAGGTAAATGTGTTGTGATTGAAAGCATATTCTCACTAAACACTCATGAATGTTGATGATGGAAGGCGAAGGGTTTCTATAATGAAATGGTGTATCTTGGATTGGTAGACTTAGGTGACCTCGTCTTGATAAACGAAAGCTATGTTGAATGTGATCTATTGAATTGGTAGGCTAGAGCGTCATTTTCTTGTATTGATGAATGTGATCATGAATGAAGTATCTTGACTTGGTAGGGTTACGCATCCTCCTCTTGAATAATGAATGTATCTTGACTTAATGTCTTAATGATCATGAATCGGTAGACCTAATGTTGGTAGCCTTTCATAACTAAATGAATGAATGTCTTGAGTTGGTACACGAAATGTTGGTAGCATTCTATAATAACTAATAAGGTATTTTAGATTATGTCTTGAACAGGAAGACCTAATGTTGGTGGCCATTCATGATGAGTCTAGAACCCAATGTGAATGTATATCCTTGGAGTGGTAGACCAAATGGTGGTGGCCTCCTTCTTGTGTAAAATGTAGGACTTAGAGATGGTAGACCTAATGGTGGTGGCTCTCTCTAGGAAAGTCAAGAGCTTTCCTTAAAGTACCTTGAAATGGTAGGCCTATTGGTGGTGTCCCTTTCTTAGGAATAGTGCTTTGGGTCGATATGCCTAATGTTGGTGGCCCTCTCAAGTATAACAATCTAATGTTGATGAAACTACTTTATGGGAATGTAGGCTAAGCACCGAGAGGATATGGTTAGATGGAGGTTCTCTCAACATTAGGTCGGATCTCAATAAACATCTTCCTATCCCATAACTATGTGCCCACATATTATATTCGCTAGCGGATTCCATTCGAGCTAACGTTACCAGTTTACCTTAGGCAAGTAGACCAACCCTTATGATATGGGATAGTACATCGGATTCCATGTCTAGCTAGCATTGTCTGTGTCGGTTAAACGCTTATTCCCATCATGTGAGATGTGCATTATGGTTTCTTGAGGAGTTCTACAAAGTGTGGGTAGTATTATGGGATGATATCCATGCATTGCACAAGTAGGCTTTGAGAGGGTCATAGTGAGTTCTATAAGTCTTAATGACTATTATTTGAATGTCCTCCTAGGAAGAAGTTAAGGAAAATGTTCATCTAATGTTTAATGAATGAAAGTCCTCTAAATGATGTTATTCAAGAATGTTGTCTCTTATATGCTTAAATGTAAAGATGCATGCTATACTTGGATTTTATTATGAGTGACTTCCTTGTCATGTCTTATTGTATATGAATGTGCCTTGTCTAGGGTGACTTCAAAGGAGTAATTAGTGTGAGTAGTAGTATGAGATGCTACTTGCACATTGCACAAGTATGACTTAGAGTTGTCTTAGGTTTGGTCTTAATGTTATGATGTGACTCATGTAATGTTTATGTCTCTTCAATGCTTTATTGTGTAAAGGTGGAAATGATGAATAATAAGTTCACTTTTGTTGACCTTAAGTTGGTGCCTTAGTGTAGGTGGTGGCATGAGACGCTATCCATACATTGCACAAGGTATAACTTGAGGGTTACTTGAGGTGGAGGCTCAAGGTGAAGGTAAAGATTTATATATGATCTTGTTCAATTTGAATTATGTGACTTTGTATGTTGGTTGTAACTTCTATTATGCCTCTTGTATCAATGTTCATGAAGTCTTACAAAATGGCATAAAAGCATGACTTTCAACTCAAATTTACCTTTAAGCATGTTTTTGCATGGTCATCATACTTAGTACATCTAATGTGCTAACCCCATTCGTCCCCTTTTCTTACTAAAGTGTAAGGCTTGGAGATATTAGTGTTCTATACTTGAAGGATAGGTTTCTAAGGTGCTTGAAGATGAAGACTTGGTGAGTCCTGATAGTTTCAAGGAAAAAACCCATTAAGTTCCTTTTATGTCTTTAGTTTATGTTAAAGCTTTTGTATGGGCTTAGTTCCAATGTTGTATTCAAAGTATTAGATGGTTTGAGACGTAGTGTACAATGTCTAGAATGTCTTTCGCTTGCTTTTTAATGAAAGTCTTTTTGATTGTAAATGAATGTTTTTAATTCTTCTCTATTGTAAGTATCTTATGAAATGAATGAGCTATGAGGCTTGTATTAGACCCCTTTGGGGTCAAGTACGTTTTGTTACGACTAAGGGGTGATCTCGGGTCGTGACAAACATGGTATCAGAGCATAAGTTTTTGGAATGGTCTTAGGTTGTCTCAAACCACATTTAGTCGAGTCTTGTTCATAATGTGAAGCACGCCACATTATGAATAGGAGGCTATTGGGTGTTAAGAAAGTTTCACTTCTTCATTCTTCAAGTCGTGCCATAGAGTTCAACTCTATAATGTCTTTCTCTTATTCCTTGTGGGATGGTCTTTTGAGGGTGACAACTTGAAAGGAGTATGCTAGAAGGGTTGAGGGAGAGAAAAGGTTGGTTGTGATGCCAACTATCGCTATGTGACTTGATAGATGTGAGATGGATGATTGTAATGTTGACTTTAGTATGAATGGGTTTCTTTATGGTTATGTGTGATGTTGGTAGGTTATGATGAGTTTTGAGGTATGTTGAAAGAGTTAGTGAAATGTAGTGTTTTTAGGAATGCCTAGGTGTGATGAGTATGAAGGCTTAGTGATGTTTTGCTCCGACCTTAGAGTAGAAAGATGTGAAGTTTGAAAGAGTTGGTATAGGCTTACTCCCAAGTGGGGGATAACGTGCCTAGATGGTAAGGTCTTTGAGTCTCCTTGACATTCATGAAGTTAGGCTTGATTGAATTTCTCACCTTATGTGGTGTAGTGAGTTGAGGAGTTTAGACCTGGTGTGGTAGACTCATTTGAGATCTTGAGTGGTGTTGGTAAGGTTGTTATGGGTAAGAGTTGCTTAATGAGAACCTTCCCAGTTTAAAAGTACCGGTATGTTGATGGTTTCTTGTAAGTTGTGAGTGTCTTGATTAAAGTTCCTATGTTATGTCATGTTGAACCTAGTTGGGTTTACCCTTACTGTCACGACCCGGGAGCACCCCCTAGTTATAACCGGCGTACTCGACCTCGAAGAGGTCTAATACAAGCCTCTTAGCATTCATTCATCGCATAGACACCAAAACCATAAGGAATTAAAAAACTTTCTTCACACACGAAGATACTTTCAATAAATAGCAAGTGGAAGACTTTCTAGACTTTATACAATATGTCTCAAAACCATCTAATACTTGAATATAACATTGGGACTAAGCCCACTCAAAACTATACTAGAGAGACATAAAAAAAGAACATGTTGGTTATTGCCCTCGAATCTATGAGGACTCACCAAG
>JAJOOE010024776.1:0-21132 GCA_036250405.1 Solanum raphanifolium | reverse complement strand
AAAAAATATAATTGTCTTTTCTTAATATGTCAAAAATGACAAGTAAAAAACAAATCTATTTTAAAAATAAGTAGCAAGTAAAAGTGAATGGAGGGAGTATACACTTGTATCCGTTATTTATTTTCTTGTATAGTATTGATATTTTGAAATTTGTGTTATAGCCCATTTATTTCTCAAACTAATTCTTAAAAGTTATTTGAAAAAACTTTTTGTAGAAAATAATGTTAAAAGTGTACTTCTAACTGTTGTAAAATAAGAGGAAAATACAAGAATACTTAAATAAGAAAGGGAGAAAAAATAGTGATGGAAGGTATAAAGTAGAATCTTCTTTTAATCTCTTCAAGTGTGTCTCACAAGGGTGAAAAGACTACCTTTTTATAGGATTTAAAAAACACCCGTTTACATCCTTTAACCAAATACGTTAGTACAACTTTAATAAATACATACATTATGTTAGGGATAAATTAAGAGAAACATTCACAATTAAATGGACTTGTAACACTCCCTCTTGAATGTTTATAGATAATGTGTCTCGTTAAAATCTTACTAAAAAAATCTAGTGGGAAAAAGCCTAGTGAGGGAAAAAGAGTACACAACTAGTGATACTTGGTCATCCACAAGATTATTTAACTAGTTTTTGCGAATATCTTTTGAGTCAATCCAAACAAGCTCTAAGTCTATCTGTGTCATATAAATAATGACAGATACTTGGTCTCATTTTCACAGCTAGCCATACTTGGTCAAGGTTGATATTGGCAGTTGGAAGACTAGAGAAAAGTAAAGTTTGAATTTTTTGTTTTTTTAAGACGAGAGCTGAAATTAGAAGTCTCCTATGGTTTTCTTTATTATTTTTTTAAATTTATTTTTAGCAATCACTCATTCTACCAGCAAATTGTGCAGCCATAGAAATGAAGAATAGCAGTTCAATTCTGATACTTGTGCATTTTTTATGCTTTAGCCTCATCACTAATCTTTCCCTAGGAGGGGACACCATTTCTGTGAATGAATCTGTTTCTTCAGGCCAAACAATTATCTCTTCAGGTGGGAACTTTGAGCTTGGTTTCTTCAGACCAGGCGACTCTCACTACTACTACATAGGCATATGGTACAAGAGATTATACCCACAAACAGTAGTTTGGGTAGCAAATAGGGATAAACCACTTGATAGTGCTCATGCTAACTTGATAATTAGTCAAGGTAACCTGGTGCTTCTTGATGGACTTGGAAACTCAATTTGGTCTGCACTTGCTGGAAACATCAATCAAAATATTTCAGTTACGGCAGTTCTTCATGATGATGGAAATTTGATTTTGAGTGATATGTCAAAGGCATCAATGCCCTTACTACTTTGGCAAAGTTTTGATCACCCAACACACACTTTTTTGCCTGGTGCTAAGATTGGATATGATAAACGGACACAAAGAAAACAGGTTTTGGTTTCATGGAAGAATTCGAGTGATCCGGCACCAGGAATGTATTCTCTGGAAATGGACCCAAAGAATGCTCAATATGTTATAAAATGGAATAGGACTACAGAGTATTGGGCAAGTGGTTCATGGGATGGCCAAAGATTCGGCTTAGTGCCTGAGATGAGCTTAAACTACATATATAATTACAGCTATATCGACAATGAGAATGAGTCATATTTTACATACTCCCTTTACAATAGTACAATCACATCAAGATTGATAATGGATGTCTCGGGACAAATTAAGCAACTGTCATGGTTGGATGGTAGCATTGATTGGAATCTATTCTGGTCTCAACCAAGAGAACTTTGTCAGGTTTATGCTATATGTGGGGCATTAGGAGTTTGTGATGAAGCTAATGAAACCTGCAATTGTTTGAGTGGTTTCAAGCAAAGATCAGATACAGAATGGAATTCAAATGATTATTCCAGTGGCTGTGTAAGAGACCAAAAGGTGCAGTGTAATGCAATTACTGAAGACAAAGATAGTTTATGGATAAGTTCAATTATGAGAGTACCTACTTAGTAATCACAGTTTGGATAACCTCAGAGTGTAGATCTGCATGTTTCAACGATTGCTCTTGCACTGCTTATACTTATGATGGTTCCGGTACCTGTTCCATCTGGACAGGGGATCTGTTCAATCTGGAACAATTCAGCACAACTGAATCAGAAAGGACAATATTTGTCAAACGCGGCTCACCTGAAGGTTAGAATAGCATAGTATAACATACTTTGACTCTTTATTTCATATAAGTACTATGTTATGGATATAATTCCTTATTAACATTAGCACTTAACAACAATGATTCTCCTTTCAGCTCAAACTAAAGCTAAGAAGTCGATGAAGCTAAAAGCAATCCTTTCGTCAATATCAGTTTTGATGTTTCTACTCATAGGCAGCATTAGCTACATTTACTATAGAAGAAGAATTGCAAAAAGAGCAGGTAGTTGCTGAATGAATCTTACTCTGGAAGATATTTTCTCTTATACCATTTTGGACTTAATTCCAAAGGTCATTCTCAATGCAATTGAGGTAATGAAATCCCTCCCACTCCCCTTTTCTATTTCAGATAGTAGTAAAGGTACTCAAGGGGGACATAAATCTCACTGGCACAAAGCTGAAGGAGAAGCAAAAGTATTAATGAATGAAAACAGTGATGAAGCGATTGATGTTCCATATTTTCACTTGGAGACTATTTTGGAAGCTACAGACAACTTCTCAAATGCGAATAAGCTCGGACAAGGAGGATTCGGTCCTGTTTACAAGGTTCATTCCTACATCTATATGGACTGGCATGGCCATATTGACCTATAGTAATGAGATGAATTTTTTTTGCAGGGTATCTTTCCGGGCGAAAAAGAAATTGCAGTGAAAACATTATCCAGTCAATCAGGACAAGGCATAGATGAATTTAAGAATGAAGTGACTCTAATTGCAAAGCTTCAACATCGAAATCTGGTGAGGCTATTGGGTTATTGCATCAATGCAACGGAACAAATATTACTTTATGAATATATGCCGAATAAAAGTTTAGATACATTCATATTTGGTGAGTTAGCCTTGTTAAGTTCTTTATTCTCAAAGTCATACATTTCTTATAATGATCTAATTTTATTGACGTACCAAACTTTGTCATGGTAACGAAGCAAGATGGAACACTTTGTCAATTATTGGATTGGAAGAAACGTTATGACATCATATTGGGCATTGCACGGGGTCTATCTTATCTTCACCATGAGTCACGACTAAGGATCATTCATAGAGATTTAAAAACCAGTAGCATTTTATTAGATGAGGAGATGAACCCGAAAATTTCAGATTTTGGCTTGGCAAGGATTGTTGAAGGAAAAGTAACAGAAGCAAATACAAAGAAAATAGTGGGGACCTAGTAAGTATAATATTCCTTCCTATCAATAATTTCTTACAAAAGGGGCTTTGGATAAAATCTTATACTCAAATGTTTTGTTCACCTGATGAAATCTAGCGGCTATATGTCTCCTGAATATGCACTGGATGGATTGTTTTCCATCAAATCAGATGTATTCAGTTTCGGAGTAGTCGTACTTGAGATAATCAGTGGAAGAAGGAATACAGGATTTTATCAGTCAGAAGAAGCCTTAAACTTGTTGGGCTATGTAAGTGAAGAAACTTCCCATGACTTAATTATTATATCTTCTTCTTAGCTTTGTTTCTCTGATAGAAAAATTATAACAGGCATGGAAATTGTGGACAGAAAAAACTGAGATACAATTAATAGAGAAGTCACTACTTGAATCATGCAACAAAAGTGAAGCATTGAAGTGCATAAATATTGCACTCCTGTGTGTACAAGAAGATCCAAATCATCGTCCTAATATGTCAGATGTCATTTTAATGCTGGGAGGGGAAGGTACTAACCTTCCAACACCTACTAGACCAGCTTTTGTAATAAGGACACATGCTTCTAGTACATCTTCTTCTTCCTCCGATAAGAAATACATCGTATCCAACAATCAGGTGACGATTACAGTTGAAGAAGGACGTTAGCAGGAATAGTGAAGGCATTTAATTCGTATGGAAAGGGCTAGGGGTGGCACTAGCTAGGACTTAAAGATGAGCCATATTATACTTTTTTATCCTTGTTAACCTCTACTTTGGTCCTAAAAGAGTCCAGGGATAATTGTGTGTCGGTACTTGGCCAAATGTCGTCTTCTCTATAATAGTTAGGACAAAAGGTGGAAATGTTGGGAAAACTTTCAAGTGTTTGTACTCAAAACATATACAATTTTGCTTTAGAATGTAGTAGGTCTTAGCAATCAAGTACAAGAGTAATTTGATTATTCCTGATGCCTTCAAATGTACAAGCAATGTAATTTTTCTTTCTTATTCAATATCTTATTGGCCCAACCACCTCCCCCAAAAGAGAGAAAAGTTTGTCCAGAGAATGCATGAAAACAGCATTGAGGAAAGAAACAAAGAAAGGAGTTGCACTTAAAGAACAAAACTGCAAAACAAATGTCTGAAGTATCGATCAACAGAATGTGCAACAAAAAAGGTAGACACGATTGATTCACTAGTGCAAATCTTTTTAACAAACTGTATTTATTTAAAGCCACCTTGTTGAAACTTTATCACTAACTTAAGTTTCAAGTGCTTCTTTCCAATGTAACTAGGTAAATCCATGCATGCCTTTTCCGGGAACTTTCCAGATATGACACAACACTTAGCAAATAGAGACCTGATCCAACTTGGGTGGAAATATATATATATATATAATTAAGTTTCTTACTCATACCTGTTGTCTGTTTGTTGAGGAAAGACAGCTTTCTAACTTCTGTACTTCAGATAAAGAGAGAAGCTGAAGTTTCTTCCCATTATACACAATGAAATTTAACCTAAAAGAAACTTTGGATTAGTTCATGAAAGAGGTTTTTCATTTAATTAAAGATCTAAGATATGAGCATAAAAGTTACCCCAAAAGCTAGTTCATTGGGGGAGGTTTGTCCAAGTCCATATAAAGAGACCAATCTCTCATCCCTCTACCGATGGGCCAACATCGGTGAATAGCAAATTGAGATGGGCTTGGCTCTGATATTATATTAAATTAGGTATTAGGCCTGACTCATGCTCCAAAAGCTAGCTCATGAGAGAAAAATTGCCGAAGTCCATATAAGAGACCACATGTCCATTCCCAACCAATGTGGACTTTTACCCACTCTAACAGACACAACCAAGAGCACGACGAGACCGTGGACATTAAGCAAGAGCACACAACCCTTACATTTACAAATATCTAGTTTTGCCTAATCTTCTTTTTTATCTCTTGATTATCGTTAAAACAGATAAATTATTTTTTACTTAGCTTGTGAATGCAATAGCATAATGTTCACTAGGCTTTTACTCAAGCATTCAACCAGTAGCTCGGACTTTGGAGAATCATAACCAGTCCATCCAGTCCAGTCCTCAATCCCAAGCAAGTAGTGATTTGAATAGATTCTACAACAACAAGAGTGGAGCACTTACAGTTGAAGAAGCTCAGAGCAGACCGATCGGACCAATAACAAATGGAGATCCCTAACCTACCAAAACTTGCAATTGGATGCAATTGGAAATATATAGAATATGTTATACCAACCCTGGACTAATGGTTGCCTAAAAGGGATGAAATCAAGCTATTTGGTGATGGAAAGTATAATTTTTTGAATGGGCTGAAATGTCAAGGAAGACAACACGATGGATGTGCACCACTAGTGTATCAAATGGACCGGGTTAAACTCAATTTGGATGTGTTAAGTTGAGTTGAGTTCATAAATAGAGAAAATTAGATAATTATAAATGTTATCGTTATACATAATCTCAATTATTTCAAATCTAAATCAGTATGAATCTGATTTATAGTAATGTATGTGATACATAATTTATATATCTGATACATAACTTATGAGTCGTTTGTTATATATTTGGGGAAGGAGCAATATATTCACGAGTTCCGAAAAATTCGAGATTATTGTAATTTGAATTTTTTTTGAGATAAGACGTAACTAGCCCCCAAATTATTGGAGTTTACATAGGTTTTTTCCCTCAGTTTCTGCGCTCCTGCTTTAATTAAAGAACTACTTTTCACTTTATAAGAGTTCTATCGTAGAATGTGTTAGATTTCCAGTGTTAACAAGAAGGAATGGCGGGACGCTAAGTATTTTATACTAATAAATATGCAGGTTATCGTTTTGTTCAAAATTTATTTGGGTTGAAATGGGCTACAGTACGGGTCATAACTCACCTCGCTCAATTTGTATTACATTTTAATAACTTACTAGGAAAAAAACCCATCTATACAATTTACTACTCATCATATATAACACTATAACATATTGCAACTTTAAATCAACAAATTGCCGTTTATTTTTAACCAACAAATCCACCAATTATTTTTAATTGTTGTAGTTATTAAAATTTGAACTTGACACAAAGGTTACACCACATTGTACACCATATAAATTAACTTGATGATACTAAAAAATTGGTATATACTTGATTAGATTATGGTGTTACGCATTGTAGGGTTGAAACATATAACTAAAATCAAACTTACCATCAATTATAAATCAATTTCTTTTATAGTTCTAAACCAACATATCACCAAAATATTAGCCAACCATCCATCAAATTTAAATCAACATATTATCAATATTTTAACTATATCATCCATCAAAATATAGACATTAAAATATATAACAGTTAAAAATTAACAAATCACCAATTATTGTACTAGATCAGTCGCTAAAGATTAATACATATTACTATTTAAAATAACATATCATCAACAATTGTACCAAATCGGCCGCTAAAGTGTATGCACTAAAAAAAATTGTGTTTAAAAATTATTTCGATATTTACGGACTACATGATACAAATCATATTCACTATGATCATGTGGATCTTTTTCGAATTAACAGTTTTAACTTTTTCTCCTTACCTTTGCCGATTTGAAGGTAATAATGAGAGAATTTGTACTAACATATTTCTCCTTACTTTTTTCTTTTGGCGAATTAGTTGTAACAGAGAAAGAAATTTCACTATTTGTGGCCAGAATTACTCTTTCATATTCATGGAAAATAGAGTGAATGCATTAAACTCAAAACGTAATTTAGAACATAAGATGGGATTGTTGATATTGCGTCAAGCCTTGACCTAATGCTCTTTCTAGGAGTAGAATTCATGAAATTTTCATAGTAAAAAATAATTACAAAAACAATTTTTGTTTTTGAATTAGAGGTGATTTAAAAAAAAGAAGCAAGAATAGAAAAGAACCAAAAATATTAATATCAAGAATAGAGGTTTTACTTAGATGCTAATAATGGAAGAGATGAGAGAGTAATAAGAGAGAGAAACATATCCTATTAAAAAGAGAATATTCTTGTTATTGAGATGAATAATGGAGAGAGAATAAAAGAGATCCTGTTATAAGTCCCAAAAGACAGGCACATTAACACTCCCCCCCACCCCCTCCCAAAAAAAAACGTGTAGTATTTTAAATTTCTATATTTGTAATTAAAAACTTAATTTTGTAAATAAAAAAGAGTATATTTTATATTGTAAATTAAAGTCTTAAACGCAATATCCTTGTAATTTTTCCTTACTTTGTTCTTTTATAATTTTTTAGTAGTTAATACAATTATTATTTTCTTTATTATTATTATTATTATTATTATTATATATAACATATTAAGTAAAACATATTTTTACGAGATTTCTCCTGAGCTAATTTGGACTACATATCAATCCAATTATTAATTATGAAAACATGCTGAGAAAAGTAATTGAACTGGAGAACTTTGAGAAGAAGAGAAAAAATGAATGATCTTATTACTGTTCTTCATCACGTACACTATATATATAGGCTTATACAATCATCTAGCAGCTTCTAGAATCTTCTAACTAACTCAGCCTCATCACAGTAACAACTTTTCTAACTGACTCAATGTAACAGTAACTTCAACAGTAGACTAACTAACTCAATGAATCAGTAAAAAACGAAACTGTTATTTATTTTCCAACCATTATTTCAACACTCCCCCTCAAGCTGTGGGGTGGAGAATGTTAATCACACCAAGCTTGCTTAACAGATGTAGATGTTGATCTTGACCCAATCCCTTAGTCAATATATCTGCCACCTGATGTTGAGTAGGAACATAAATGGGCTGCACCAGACCAGCTTTCACTTTGTCTCTTATAAAATGGCAATCGATCTCTATGTGTTTAGTCCGCTCATGAAATATAGGATTGGCTGCTAACTGAATAACAGATTTACTGTCACTTAAAACTGTGACTGGCTTATGAATGGAAACATTTAGCCCTGCAAACAATCCTTCTAACCACGTGATCTCTGCTACAACTGAGGCCATACTCCTATATTCTGCCTCAGCTGAACTTCTAGACACAGTATGTTGTTTTTTTTATTTCCAGGAAACCAATGACTCTGCAAATTTCACCACATACCCTGTCACAGACCTCCTTGTGTTGGGACATGCAGCCCAGTCTGAGTCACACCAACATACCAATTCTGTAGCAGTTTGAGCCTTCAGCCAAATACCTTGCCCCATAGTACCCTTTAAATATCTGATCACCCTGTTTGCAGCTTCTAGGTGAGATTTCTTGGGTTGTTGCATGAACTGGCTTAATGACTGTACTGCATAGCTAATATCAGGTCTAGTTATTGTTGCATATAGTAATTTCCCAACCAACCTCTGATAGCCAGTAATGTCATGTAAGACATTATCTGCAATGACTCCATTAGCTTTGTCAAACTCTACTGAGGTCAGTTTAGAGTTCGATTCCAAAGGTGTACATGATGGTTTTGCTCCTGTAAGACCTGTTTCAGAAATAAGCTCAAGAATATATTTTCTCTGATTCAATATAACTCCTTGTGCAGACCTTAGCACTTCAATTCCTAAGAAATATTTGAGTTCCCCCAAATCCTTGAGTTTAAATTGCTGATGCAACACTTCCTTTGCTTCTGTGATCATAGACTTACTGTTTCCAGTAATGAGGAGATCATCAACATATACCAACACTATAACCATTCCTCATTCCTCTTCCAAGTAAACAAAGAATAGTCATAAGTACTCTGCATGAATCCTGCCTTTAATAATGTTGTAGTAAGTTTGATGTTCCATTGTCGAGAGGCTTGTTTAAGTCCATACAATGACTTAAGTAATTTACAAACCTTGTGTTAGCCTTCTTGCTTAAACCCCTGTGGCATTTCCATATATACTTCTTCATCTAAATCTCCTTGTAAAAATGCATTGTACACATCCATCTGATAAAAATTCCATCCTTTTGAAATAGCCAAGGCAATGACACATCTAACAGTCACCATTTTAGCAACAAGTGAAAAAGTATCATGATAGTCCAACCCTTCTTGTTGACTATATCCTTTTGCCACTAATCTAGCTTTGAACCTCTCAAATTCTCCATTTGCCTTATATTTGATTTTATACACCCACTTTGAGCCAATTGCATTCTTTCCAGGAGGCAGATCAACTATCTCCCAGGTATTATTATCTTCAAGTGCTTGTATCTCTAACTTCATAGCTTGCATCCATCTCTCATCTTTAACAGCCTGACCAAAATGTTGTGGCTCAACTAATGTAGAGAACTTAGTCAAATAGCATTGATAATTGGAAGTTGTATTATTATATGATAAGTAATTAGCTAGTGGATATCTTGTGCCCTTTCCTTTTCCAGGAGCTGCATAGTCCCTCATCCAAATAGGCTGTTGTGAAACTCTAAAGGAGGTTCTTCTAGGCGGAACAGTTCTATGTGTCTCAACACCTTCCTCAACTGGTTGTGCTGCAGAGTGTGATGTAGGAATTGTTCTGTCATGAGTTGATGCCTCAGGAGTTGATAAGAGACTAGTATCAAGATCTGCATTATCTTCCAATACTATGTTTGAATCTATATCATCATCCTCTACTTCATGAGATGGAGTCAACTCATCATCTTCTTCTATATAAGGAATGATGAAATCTGTAGAATAATTGTCTGGACTTTTCTTCTTGGCAAATGGAAAAATATGTTCCTGAAAAATGACATCTCTGTTGACAAAGAACTTGTTAGTGTGATAATCCAACAGTAAGTAGCCCTTTTGTGTAGCAGAATATCCCATCATGATTGCTGGTCTAGCCCTTTCTGAAAATTTATCCCCTCTTGGGAGTACTGAGGCATAACATAAACAACCAATCACTTTTAGATGAGATAAGGAAGGGCACTTAGAAAACAACATCTCAAATGGGCTTTTACCCCAGTAGTTGATGATGGTAACCTATTCATTAGATATACAACAGCTGTAACACTTTGTCCCCAGAATCTAATAGGCATGTGAGATTGAAATTTGATGGCCTTGGCTATATTTAATATTTGTCTATGTTTCCTCTCAACCACACCATTTTGTTGAGGTGTGTGAGGACAACTACTTTGATGCATTATTCCTAAAGAGTGGAATAATGCTTTGCATTGGGAGTTAAAGAATTATGTGCCATTGTCTGATCTTATGATCTTAACAGAAACACCAAATTGAGTGTTGATCATTATGAAGAAATTCTTGAGTGCCATAATAGTTTCAGACTTCAATTGCAACAAATGAACCCAAGTATACCTACTACAATCATCTACAGCTGTGAGGAAATATTGTTTCTGATCAAAAGTTGGGGTCTTATATGGTCCCCAAAGATCTATATGTATAAGATCAAAACACACAGCTGCTCTATTCTTACTATCTGGAAATAGTAACCTAGCTTGTTTAGCTAAAGGACAAACATGACAAGTACTTAACGAATTTATGTCTTTATTCTGCTTTAAAAACACTAATGACTTCAGAACTTGAGAGGAGGGATGGCCAAGTCTTTTATGCCATAGATTGATGTCCTGTACTACTACTCCTGCAATCAAACTTTGTTGTTTTTGAGCCTTAGAAGTTTCCTTCATTTCATGTGTACCTTTGAAAATGTATAGCCCTCCCTTCTCCTTACCAATCCCTTTCACCTTGCCACTGTGAAGGTCCTGAAACACACAAAAGTCAGGATAAAAGGATACAAAATAGGACAGTTGTTTAGTAGCCTTGGATACTGACAGCAGGTTAAACTTGAAATCAGGCACTAATAACACATCTTTCACAACTGCATCTTCAAAAACAAATGCTTCTCCAATGTGTGATATCTGCCTTAGCACCAGCAGGAAGATGTACCTTATCCCTCACCTCATGATTCTTTGAAAACACACTCTTATTTGCTGTCACATGGTGAGTAGCACCAGAATCTATGATCCACTTTTGTGATTCTACAGGAGGCAATAGGCAAGTAGACATACCTGACATATTGATCTGTTTCATCTCATGTGGATCCTTGTTCAACAGCTCCATGATTTGCTTGTATTCGCCATCTGTAAATCCTTGTGCCTTGGACAACACAACATTATTAACCTATTTGTTCCCTTCATGACTTTGTGATGCATTATGGCTAGTTTCTCCATTTGAATTGTTTCCAGCAAAGTTAGTTCTTTGATTTCCATATTGTTGTCCATTGTTGAACCCTCCAAACTGAGAATTTTGCACTGCTCCTCTTGGATTTCCATTATTGTAGTTTCCTCTCCTTCTTTGCTTCCAATCTGTAGGATAGCCTATCAATTTATAGCAGTTTTCTCGAGTATGTCCAGTGTAATGACAGTACTCACATTTCTTTCCTTTGTAGTTTTGATTTCCATAACTGATTTCTGGACTTCTATTCACCTGCATTGCAATTGGATTAGCCTTTTCTCCCACAGCAGTCATACATATTGAATGTTGAATCTCATCTTCCACTATCATAGCATATGCCTGATTGATAGTAGGTGTAACTCCTTTCAGTAATATTTGCCTTTGAGCTTGATCATATGAATCATTCAAGCCACTCAAAAACTGAATTAGCCTTAACTCATACAGGTGATCTGCATAATCCTTCGATTTTGGGCAAACACAAGTTGGAGCTGGTACCACAACATCATATTCATTCCATAAATTCTTCAGCTTAGTGAAGTAATTCGACACTGAATCAGTTCCTTGTACAAGTGAATTGATTTCTCTGTGCAACTGATAAAGTCTCATACGATTCACCTTATCGAATCTCTCTTTCAGATCCTGTCATAAGTCATATGCACTCGTTGCATACACAATTCCACTTAACAATTCTTCAGTTACAGAGCTCATCAACCACGACAAGACAATTGCATTGCAAGTTTCCTATTGCTCATGCAATTCATCCTTGTACAGTGCTCTGCTACAAGCTCCAGTTACAAATCCATACTTCCTTTTCCCTAACAATGCAATTCTCATTAATCAACTCCAAATTCCATAATTCTCTGATCCAATTAGCTTAATAGGAATCAACGTAACACCTGATGCATCTGATGGACCTATATACAATGGATCACTCAGATCTATCTTAACAACTGCCATTTCTGAATCTCTCAACAAGCTTCTCCAGATCTACTCTCCTCTAACCTTCGTCTATAACCTGTTCTACATACACAACAATGAACCTGCTCTGATACCATATGAAAACATGCTGAGAAAAGTAATTGAACTGGAGAACTTTGAGAAGAAGAGAAAAAATGAATGATCTTATCTATTCTTCATCACGTACACTATATATATAGGCTTATACAATCATCTAGCAACTTCTAGAATCTTCTAACTAACTCAGCCTCATCACAGTAACAACTTTTCTAACTGACTCAATGTAACAGTAACTTCAAAAGTAGACTAACTAACTCAATGAATCAGTAAAAAACGAAACTGTTATTTATTTTCCAGCCATTATTTCAACATTAATGAACTAAAATGAAATGACCTAATAAATAAGTGAGTCAATAACTCACTCAAACTTGAATGGATTAAACAAGTTAAGTGAATTGAATTTAATTTTGCCACCTCTATACACCACTACATGGTAACAAATTGAAATTCATGATAAAACAATATTCATCCAGTGAAAGAGGCCTTATCAGGTTTGCCTATATTCCCACAAGCTCATAAAAGTAGGGTCGTCTCAAGAAGATTGGGGTCTCTAAAGTCAAATTTCATAGAGAGGGCTTAATTTTTTTTTCTTTTTATAGACATATTATAAATTGAATAACAATAACATACTCAATAATCCTACAATTGAGGTTTGGAGAGGGTATGATGTACGCAGACCTGATAAAGTAAGAATGTAAACAATGAAAATATAATATCAAGTTAGAATTACAAAATCTCCCTCAAGAATTTTAGAAGTTGATATAATGATACTGAAATAGTGTTGCATTGAATTTTTTAAGTAGATGTAATGATATTGAAATATCATCGACTTGTTGCGGTCCTTAAATTTTGAAAAAGACATAAAAAACCAAGTTTTTTTTTGATAGAACAATAAATTTTACATAATGCAAAAGTATGACCATTTGGAAGACTTCATAATTATTGATCAATGCATTAACAATTTAACTAGATTTGGTTGTATTAATTAATATAATAAGAAGAGCACTTGATAATTATAGTAAGCCAAGTGAAGATAATAAAAAATTAATATTAACAATTTAAAACTTGATTCATTGTCTCTATTCGTATAGATTTATTATGGAAGATATGAGGTTGGGTGAGGCAGGACGTGGGAGAAGAGGGTGTATATTTCATTGAGAAACAATATGACAGTTTGATTCTTTTTGAAGGTAATGCCATTTAACATGTTCGAACAAAACATCACGATCTAAAGTGTTTAAAAATAATACTTCAATATTATCCGCGCATCACGTGGGCACATATACTAGCTAGTATTCATTAATAAGACAATCAAATAGTGAAAGGGGAATGAAAATGTAATGACTAGTTCCATTGTTACTCAAAGGCACCTCATGCGAAATCCTGAATATTTTATTTGAAAACTCACTGCCAATTTAAATTGGGATGATACGACAAATTTTAGAAATTGATTTCTGACTTGAGCTGACGTCATCCCTTCATTCTTTTATATTTATCCCCTCCTTCAAGGATAAAATAGATGAGGGTTACTCTAAAAGCCTTCAAAGCTTGAAGAACTTGGAGAGGAGGGATTCTAACCGCAAGGAGGGTCAAAACTAAGGAATTCTAATCTACGTCCGTCAAGATTCACCCTTACAAAGACGGAGACTCGTGTTCTTAGTTCTTCAGCAGTTGATCGGCGCTCAAGTAGATTAGATTTTCTTAACTGAGTAGTTAGATATGTATTGACTAGTGTAGTATCGTGTAGATTGCCAGAGAATTTCATGCATAAGTCTTCAGATACAGAGTTTAGTTGGTTGAATGTGTGGTTTACCTATAGTTTAGGCTATGATGGGCTGACTGGTTATGGTTGACGGTAGGATATGGCTAGGCGTTGTCTTAGGAAAGGTATTTGGGATGATTGTATTATGCTAGGAATATTCAAGAAGAAATCCTTCGGGTAGATAATGATTCGTTGTTTTCCAAAGTATGCAATGTGTACATGTTAACTATTGTATAGTATTATTGGTGTAATGCATGTGAGGAAAACTAAGAAGCTAATATGAAATGACAAGTACTTCTTATTTATCATTTACTATCGTGTTTGTTTGAAAATAGTAATGATAACTTTCTTTTTAAAAAACTAATTAAATACTTATAACCATATATCTTTAAAATTATAATATTAAACCCATAAATGAACATTTCTTTATCTAGTCATAATAGAAGGTTGATATTGACAGTTGGAAGACTAAAGAAAAGTAAAATCCGAAGACTAAAGAAAAGTAGACCAAAGCTAAAAATTTCCAACTCCAAGCAGAAAAGTCTCTTTTTCATTTTCATTATCGTGTCTTCAAACAATCACTCATTCTACCGACAATCTTTTGCAAGGAGGAGACACCATTTTTGTAGAGATCCACTTGCATTATTTATTACTTCCTGCGTTCCTATTTATATGTCGTCCTTACTAAAATAAATGGTTCTTAATATTTGTCATTTTACAAAATTAATGCATTGACATTGTTCTTCCTATTTATCGTTATGAGTTATTGATCTTGAAAATATACATTTGATTAACATAGAAAAATTAAGTAAATAATTTATGTCAATTGGTCAAATTAATTAATCAAAATAAATTAAATTTACGTTCATTGATTGAAAACTTAACTTTAAGAAAATATTAAATAAGAGTAGAATAGTAAAGTTACTTAGTTTCGTAATGCACGTAAAATCTAAAATGGTGATATATATAAATAGGAACTGAGCAAGAAATATTTCCTTGAGTTCCACTTCCACCATTTCGAAATTAAGGAGGGTGACACCAAATATTGATACTATATTTCCAAGAGTTAATATTATTGTGTGAGGTTTTTTCTCTCACAGAAAGTAGACCTAAAGTTTGTTAACCCAAAAGGTAAGATTCAAGTCTACATTTTTAGAAACCTCACACAACTAGTCTCAATTGAATAAAAAAAATCCTTAAGTAATTACATCTATGGGAAACATTAAAAATAAAGATCAATTACACCTGAGAATTGGAGAGTATAGTTACCCATGTCAATTACATCCTATTATTTGCTGAATATTTACATGACCAGCCAAATATGTTAGAGAGTGTAATTACACCAAAACCGATAATCAAATTGACTTTACAAACATGCATTAATGTTTTTTCTGTATGCTTAATTTCCACAAATCACAACCACCCAGAGTGGAATGAATGACTAGATATTTTTTCCACACCTATTTTGAAACAATCAACGTATGGTAGAAGTAAGAATAATCAACGTATATTTATTAGCAATAAAACAAGAAACTTGTTTTGACTAGTTTCATGGACTCCAAAGAAGAAAAATCTCCTTCCGTAAACACTTTGCACTCCTTATTTTCTCTCATTCTTTCAGTAGTCAATCAACTTCTCTACGTACCATGGAAATGAAGAAAAATCATTACTTTCTGCTACTCTTTTTATGCTTCAGTCTCAACAGTAATCTCAGTATCGGAAGGGACACCATTTCTGCGAATGAATCTCTTTCTTTTGGTGAAATTCTAGTCTCTTCAGGTGAGATATTTGAGCTTGGTTTTTTCAAACCAGGTAACTCTCTTAAATATTATCTAGGCATATGGTACAAGAACGTTATTTTATCGCAAACAGTAATTTGGGTAGCAAATAGGGATAAACCACTTGATTATGGTGCTGCTGAGATGATAATTAGTCAAGGAAACCTGGTGCTTCTTGATAGATTTCAAGGCGTAGTTTGGTCGGCACTTGCTGGAAACATCAATCCAGATATTTCAGTTACTGCACTTCTTCGTGATGATGGAAATTTGATTTTGAGTGATGTGTCAAATTCATCAACACCCTTACTACTTTGGCAAAGTTTTGATCACCCAACACACGCTTTTATGCCTGGTGCTAAGATTGGCTATGACAAACGTACACAAAGAAAACAGGTTTTGGTATCATGGAAGAATTTGAGTGATCCAGCACCAGGATTGTATTCTATGGAAATAGACCCAAAGAATGTTCAATATGTTATAAAATGGAATAGGACTACAGAGTATTGGGCAACTGGTTCATGGGATGGCCACAGATTCAGCTTAGTGCCTGAGATGGGGTTAAACTACATATACAATTTCAGTTATATCGACAATGAGAATGAATCATATTTTACATATTCCCTTTACAATAGTTCAATCTTATCAATATTCATCATGGATGTCTCGGGACAAATTAAGCAACTAACATGGTTGGGTGGCACATTTCAATGGAATCTATTCTGGTCTCAACCAAGACAACTTTGTGAGGTTTATGCTAAATGTGGGGCATTTGGAGTTTGTAATGGAGCTAATGCAACCTGCAATTGTTTGAGTGGTTTTAAGAAAGGATCAGATACAGAATGGAATTCAAATGATTATTCCAGTGGCTGTGTAAGAGACCAAAAGGTGCAGTGTAATGAAATTACTGAAGACAAAGATAGTTTATGGATAAGTTCAATTATGAGAGTACCTGCTTCTCAAAATACTAATATCACAGTTGGGAAAGCCTCACAGTGTAGATCTGCATGTTTCAACGATTGCTCTTGCACTGCTTATACTTATGATGGTTCCGGTAACTGTACCATCTGGACAGGGGATCTGTTCAATCTGCAACAACTCAACACAACTGAATCAGAACGGACTATATTTGTCAAACGCAGCTCACCTGAAGGTTAGAATAGCATAGTATAACATACTTTGATTCTTTATTTCATATTAGTACAATGTTATGGATAGAATCCCTTATTAACATTAGCACTTAACAACAATGATTCTCCTTTCAGCTCAAACTAAAGCTAAGAAATCGAAGAAGCTAAAAGCAATCCTTTCGTCAATATCAGCTTTGATGTTTCTACTCATAAGCAGCATTAGCTACATTTACTATAGAATAAGAATGGCAAAAAAAGCAGGTATTTGATGAATGAATCTTACTCTGGAAGATATTTTCTTTTATACCATTTTGAACTTAATTTCAAAGGTCATTCTCAATCAGATAGAAGTAAAGGTACTCAAGGGGCACATAAATCTCACTGGCACAAAGCTGAAGGAGAAGCGAAAGTATTGATGAATGAAAACAGTGATGAAGCTATTGATGTTCCATACTTTCACTTGGAGACCATTTTGGCTGCTACAGACAACTTCTCAAATGCGAATAAGCTTGGACAAGGAGGATTTGGTCCTGTTTACAAGGTTAAAACTTCATTCCTACATCTATGTGGACTGGCATGGCCGCATTGACCTAATGAGATGAATTTTTTTTGCAGGGTATCTTTCCAGGTGACAAAGAAATTGCAGTGAAAACATTATCCAGTCAATCAGGACAAGGCATAGATGAATTTAAGAATGAAGTGACTCTAATTGCAAAGCTTCAACATCGAAATCTGGTGAGGCTATTGGGCTATTGCATCAATGCAACGGAACAAATATTACTTTATGAATATATGCCGAATAAAAGTTTAGATACATTCATATTTGGTGAGTTAGCCTCATTAAGTTCTTTATTCTCAAGGTCATATGTTTCTTCTAATGATCTAATTATTTTATTGACATACCGAACTTTGTCATGGTAACGATGCAAGATGGAACACTTTGTCAATTATTGGATTGGAAGAAACGTTATGACATCATATTGGGCATTGCACGGGGTCTATCTTATCTTCACCATGATTCACGACTAAGGATCATTCATAGAGATTTAAAAACCAGTAACATTTTATTAGATGAGGAGATGAACCCGAAAATTTCAGATTTTGGCTTGGCAAGGATTGTTGAAGGAAAAGTAACAGAAGCAAATACAAAGAAAGTAGTGGGGACCTAGTAAGTATTATATCTCTTCCTGTCATTAATTTCTTACAAAAGGAGCTTTGGATAAGATCTTATACTCAAATGTTTTGTTCACCTGATGAAATCTAGCGGCTATATGTCTCCTGAATATGCACTAGATGGATTGTTTTCCATCAAATCAGACGTATTCAGTTTTGGAGTAGTCGTACTTGAGATAATCAGTGGAAGAAGGAATACAGGATTTTATCAGTCAGAAGAAGCCTTAAACTTGTTGGGCTATGTAAGTGAAGAAACTTCCCATGACATAATTATTATATCTTCTTCTTAGTTTTGTTTCTCTGATAGAAAAATTATCACAGGCATGGAAATTGTGGACAGAAAAAGCTGAGACACAATTAATAGAGAAGTCACTACTTGAATCATGCAACAAAAGTGAAGCAATAAAGTGCATAAATATTGCGCTCCTGTGTGTACAAGAAGATCCAAATCATCGTCCTAATATGTCAGATGTCATTGTAATGCTGGGAGGGGACGGTACTAACCTTCCAACACCTAATAGACCAGCTTTTGTAATAAGGACGCATGCTTCTAGTACATCTTCTTCTTCCTCCGATAAGAAATACATCGTATCCAACAATCAGGTGACGATTACAGTTGAAGAAGGACGCTAGCAGGAATAGCGAAGGCATTTAATTCGTATGGAAAGGGCTAGGGGTGGCACTAGCTAGGACTTAAAGATGAGCCATATTATACTGTTTTAACCTCTACTTTGATCCTAAAAAAGTCCAGGGATACTTGTGTGTGGGTACTTGACCAAATGTCGTCTTCTCTATAATAGTTAGGACAAAAAGTGGAAATGTTGGGAAAACTCTCAAGTGTTTGAACTCAAACATATACTATATTTTTGGTTTAGAATATAGTAGGCATTAGCAATCAAGTACAAGAATAATTCGATTATTCCTGATTCCTTCAAGCTTCAAATATATAAGCAATGTAATTTTTCTTTTTTTACTTAGCTACCATACCAAAACTTGTAATTGGAAATATATAGAATATGTTATACCAATCCTGGACTATAGGCTGCCTAAAAAGGATGAAATCAAGCTATTTGGTGATTGAAAGTACTCCTATAATTTTTTGAATGAGCTGAAAGGTCAAGGAAGGCAACACAAGGGATGTGCACCACTAGTGTATCAAATGGACCGGGTTAAACTGAATTTGGGTGGGTTAAGTTGGGGTGAGTTAATAAATAAAGAAAATTACGTAATTATAAATGTTATTGTTGATATATAATCTCAATTATTTCAAATCTAAATCCGGATGAAGCTAGTTTATAGTTTTTTGAATATGATACATAACTTATGAGTCGTTTGTTATGTATCCGGTGAAGGAGCGATATATACACGAGTTTTGAAATATTCAAGATTATTATAATTTGAAAAAATTTCGAGATAAGATGTAAGCGTTTAAATTGTTGGGGTTTCTGTATTTTATACTAATAAATATGAGGGTTATCGTTTTGTTCAAAATTTATTTGAGTTGAAATGGGCTAAAGTACGGGTCAAAACTCAACTCGCTCAATTTGTATTACATTTTATACTTACTAGGAAAAATATCTAACTATACAATTTACTACTCATATATAACACTATAACATATTGCAACTTTAACCCATTTATTTTTAACCAACAAATCCATCAATTATTTTAAATTATTGTAGTTATTAAAATTTGAACTTGACACAAAGGTTACACCACATTGTACACCATGTAAATTAATTTGATGACTAAAAAGTTGGTATATACTTGATTAGATCATGGTGTTACACATTGTAGGGTTGGAACATATAACTAAAATCAAACTTACCATTAATTATAAATCAATTTCTTTTATAGTTCTAAACCAACATATCACCAAAATATTAGCCAACCATCCATCAAATTTAAATCAACATATTATCAATATTTTAACTGTATCATCCATCAAAATATATACATTAAAATATATAACAGTTAAAAATCAACAAATCACCAATTATTGTACTAGATCAGCCACTAAAGTTTAATGCATATCACTATTTAAAATAACATATCATCAACAATAAAAATTATTTCGATAATTTATGGATCACATGATACAAATCATATTCACTGTGATCATGCGGATCTTTTCCGAATTAACAACTGTAACTTTTTCTCCTTACCTTTGTCGATTTGAAGGTAATAATGAGAATTTACACTAACATCTTTCTCCTTACTTTTCGTTTTGGTGAATTGGTTGTAACATAGAAAGAAATTTCACTATTTGTGGCATGGATTACTCTTTCATATTCACGGAAAATAGAGTGAATGCATTCAACTCAAATTGTAATTTAGAACATAAGATGAGATTGTTAATATTGCGTCGAAGCCTTGACCTAGCGCTATTTCTAGGAGTAAAATTCATGAAATTTTCATAGTAAAAAATAATAACAAAAACATTTTTTGTTCTTGAATTAGAGGTGATTTTTTATTATTAAAATAAAAGAAGCAAGAATAGAAAAGAACCAAAAATATTAGTATCACGAATAGAGGTTTTACCTAGATACTAACAATGGAAGAGATGAGAGAGTAATAAGAGAGAAACATATCTCATTAATAGAGAGAATATTCTTGTGACTGAGATGAATAGTGGAGAGAGAAAAAAGAGATCTTGTTATATAACAATGGCAAAGATGAGAGAGTAATAAGAGAGAGAAACATATCTTATTAGAGAGAATATCCTTGTGATTGAGATGAATAATAAAGAGAGAAAAAAGAAATCTTGTTATGAGTCCCAAAAGATAAACAC
>JAJOOE010024775.1:0-18738 GCA_036250405.1 Solanum raphanifolium | reverse complement strand
ACTCTAGAAGTTGTGACACCACTAGAATTTGAACGATAGATTGTTAAATCATAACGTTCCGAACAACTTCTTGACCATTTTTCTTTTCTTTTTTTTTTGTCCTGTACAAGTTGTTTGAGTTGCTTTAATGCTTGAGACTTTGTTTTTAATTTTTCAGATCATTCCTTATATTAGAACATACACACAACCCGAATTAATGTAATCCTTGCAATTTGTGCTTTTATAACTGAATAATTTCCAGCAACATTTTATTTACAAAGAACAAACTAATTATGTTGGGCCCGTGCTTAGCACGGGCCATGCCTTTCTAGTATTGAAAATATGCGGAAGTGTAAGGATTTGCAGATTTTTAAAAAGGTTTTCAACCATACGAAATTGAACAAAAATATTTTAGGTTCTTATAATTGTGTTCAAAAATATTTATATTGTTTATTTCAAAGTATCTTTTTCACTTTAAAAATAAAATTATTATTTTAAATTTCATATAATCAAGCATAATCAAACACTCATTTATATAGCTTTTCGTCACGTGAACAAAAAATATACAGTAAAAAATCTCACTAAATTAATATATGTGAAATTATCAAATGTTATTATTTTATAGAGGTATTATTTATTTGATAAATTAATATTTATTAATTTAAAAAATGTTTTGTGATTCAACTTATGATATTGGAATAATAAGAGCTTTCAAGATGCATTACCACAACATATTTTATTATAGAACATTAGAAGGCTATGAAATGGGACAAATGGATCAAGTAAAAATTAATGCTTTGGATGCTATCAATTTTGCAATCCCGATTTGGACAACAAATGTTCAACAAGAGACAATGTCAAATTATTTTCAACACTGCAAAATTCGTTGGGGGATTGAAATCTCAAGGGATTTGAAACGTCATTTAAGAACTTGAGGTCATGATTAATGATATTAGTTATCGCAATAAAATAGACGTCAATAACATGTTAGATGACCCAGATGAAAATGATACATGTTTAGAAGTCTAAAGCTTAGAAGAAATTGAGGATATCTTCGAAAAAAATAATGTTGATGATGATATAATACTTTTGTAACAAGTGACACGTAAGAACACACTTATAACATCTAAAACTCTTCACAATTTTATAGTGTAGTTTGAAAAGACACTATCAAAACTTTTGGATGCAATAACAAAAGTTAGAGCTGAACTTCAACTAGAATTAAACTTTAACAAAAAACAAAATACTATAGAATCATATTTCAATAAATTGTCTTAGATATATTTGTACTTTTAAAAGAAATATTAATTTATAATATTAATGGGATGATATATTTTATATAGGAATCTCTTGAAAATATATTATCTTATCGAAATGTGTGATTTTTTCATTGATCCTAATCAGGACTGGAGAAAAATATTATCTTAGAGAGATTATTAATTTATCGAATATTAATTTAGTAAGGTTTTACGGTAGATCGTATAGGAAGGACAAAAAGTATGTAAACACGTGGCATCCATTGATTTCTTATTGAATGAACAACGGCTTAGATCTCTCCGACAAGTTTGGATGTCACCACCGTGGATCTTGTCCCTACTTGAGTCCACAATAAGACTTGTACAACCATAAATTTTTTTCTTAAATAATTCCTCAATTTATAAAAATTCCACGTCTATATCCCCAATTCTTTTGTAGCCTCAAAATAAATAAATTTGTTTTGTTAAAAAATAAGAAAGCTCCAGATTACTGGAATGCGAAAGTTCCAACAACCGTATTGGACAAAAAGAAAGAAAAAACACTAACAAGCAAATAAAAACGAAGATGCTTGATAACAAAATAATGAAGTTAAAAAAATATTTTTTTATTTTTAAGAAGCTTATTCTCTAAAAAGTATTTTTAATTTTTCTTTTGATTAATCAAATATAAAAAATTTTAAAATATTTCTGAAAAATGTTAAACACAGCCTAAATAAGGCAAAATGAATTAGTGAGAGAACCTAATATTTTTGGACACTTCCTCTAACACAAAACACAATGTGTCAATATAGTCAATGCTGTTTAAGGAAGTCAATTTTTCTTTTGGTGGACTTACTATTTAAAATACTATTTCCTTCGTTTCTATTTATATGTCATCATTTTAGGTTTACGTTCTTTAAAACATCAGGTAAGTTTATCTTTGTATCCTTATTTAAGGTTCTTTTGAAGTCAATTTCTTAATTTTTTTTAATTATTGAACAAGTGTAAACTATCAAAGCTAATAACTTTCAAATGATAAAATAGAAAATAGAAAGAAAACTATCAAAGTTAATAACTTTCTTTAAAATGAAGATGACTTTTCTAATAGAAGTAGAAAAACATATTGGACATATAACCTTCCAAGTTTATTGTTTTCTGCACCCATCCAATTCCCCCAACTTTGTTGTTGGAAAACTATATGCATAGCAGAAGCATATCATTATTTTACTGCTTACATGAATAATAGATAATCAATATTGTTTATGCTAGAACACATAATCATGTTAGAACACATAAATTTGCTGAAATTTAATTCGATAAATAAATACCTCTTGAAGCGTGAGCAGATACCTCAAAGTGAATCTCCAAGATAGACAGACCTTCAAGCAAATTTACGAGATAGACAATAGCTATGGTCTTCTACAGTGATCCCAAGTTCACATCCGAACTCTCTCAATACTTGGGTGGGCAAGTATCGAATAGAAAACTAATCAATTTTTTTCTAGGTTAGAAGAATCTCTATTTATAGAGATTCCTTCCCCAATCCAAAAAGGAGAAGAAAACCCAATTTTTTTGAAAAACAAGAAAACACACGCGTACTTCTTTTTCCCCTAAGAAATAGGATTTTGAGTTCTAGTTAAATATGGGCACTGGAGGGACTATATAATTAATTACTGAGGCTTCCTATTATGGAAATAATTCCAAATAATTAATTTGAATTATTCTTACCATAATAATTTACAAATCATTCCACTAGAAATTTGTAATTGCACTCCTCTATTTATATTTCGTAATTCCCCATTAAACACTTATGTAATTCCCAATGTTAAGATTTCAGATACTAATCAATAAATTAAATTACTGACTTAATGATTAATTTCCTTTAGAGCACACTTAACTTATTTCATGTGTCGGATTCATAAATCCACTTGCAAGGTTTGATACGATGAAAACTTATAAGTTTCTCAAAAAGGCATATCAATCAATCTCTATAACAAGACATGGATTCCATCAACTAACTTATTATTTCACCAATATATATTATTATCATCCAACTTACTAGACATATTGACCCATCTCAAAATCTCACCTTTTGATAAATCAAAACGATAATTAATATATACAGATCATAATAGTTATATCAGGATTAAGAATATAAGTACATTTAATAGTTTAGAGAATATGTTTTGTCAGTCAGTCTAAAACAACTATCTCTACTCGGTCCCATTCAATACATACAAAATGCACTAGCACAAGAAGTTGGAACTATACCGTTTCCATAAAGATAAATTACATATAATCTTGTGCTACAATTGGGTTTTCTTCTCCTTTTTGGATTGGGGAAGAAATCTCTATAAATAGAGATTCTCCTAACCTAGAAAAGATTGATTAGTTTTCTATTCGATACTTGCCCACCCAAGTATTGAGAGAGTTTGGATGTGAACTTGGGATCACTGTAGAAGACCATAGTTGCTGGCTATCTTGTGGATTCGCTTAAAGGTCGGTCTAACTTGGAGATTCGCTTGAAGGTATCTTCTTACGCTTCAAGAGATATTTATCGAATTAAATTTCAGCAAGTTTATGTGTTATAGCATGATTATGTGTTCTAGCATAAACGGTATTGGTTATCTATTATTCATATAAGCAGTAAGATCCTGATATGCTTCCGCTGTGCATATAGTTTTCCATCAACAATCTGACCGATGGCATGTCCAATTTCTATCCTAGATTGTGAACAAAAAACTTTATACTTATAAGAACCTATGATTTAATCTTCTGTGTATAAGCTAAAAACTCTACACACTAAATCATCTACTATATAAGTAAACAGACACCATAAACGAATATATGATCTATTAAAATTGAGCAAATATTTATTCTATAATAAATATTATTTCTTAACACATGGTTAATAGTATATATCCCAACACTTTGTATCTCCTTTTCTATCAGTGATTTGCTAAATAACATATATAAATACTCGTGTAATAATATTTTCCAGCTTACTTGCCAAACATTTCTTTTAAAAAAGGAACAAACTTAACCAATACAAATATTCCATCCCACTTCATATTAGGCTCGACAGTATCAAAATGCCGGTTTAGTTACGGGATCCTCTTCAAGCTTAAGGCCAAACTCCCTCTTATAACAACCTAACTAATAAATAAAAATTAATTTCCAATTAACTAAAAGACAAAAATTGAACCAAACGAGAAAAGCATGTGGTCATGTACTAGCTTGGCAGGGATAAAATGCGCCCACCATTTAGTTAACTTCACCCACTTTGCTACGCCAAACGCACTCCGCTAACGTGCGCACTCTCCTTCTCTCTCGCTGCTCCCATGGCTATTCCTCTCCAATTCTCTAGTATATCCACTCGTACAGACCTCTCCTTGCCGGAGACTAGAACTTTCCGGTTGCCTAAACCTTTCTCCGTCGTCAGATGCTCCGCCGGCGAAGCTGTTCCTTCATCGTCGGCTACTGCTGAGTCAGAGTTTGATGCTAAGGTTTTCCGGAAGAATTTGACCAGAAGTGCTAATTACAATCGTAAAGGTTTTGGACACAAAGAAGCTACTCTTGAACTCATGAATCGCGAGTATACCAGTAAGTTCTTGCCTCCTTCAATTTCAGTTACTTGAAATGCCTACTTTAGGTTCTGTTACCGATCATCAATTATTTGCGATTCAAAATTATACAAGGCTTGGACATGAGAGTTCAGAGAACTTGTTTGGGTAAAAAGTCTTCCGATTTCTTTTCTTCAAGAAACAGTTTCTTGAATTGGATGATAAATAACGTTTTTTCTTCATTTATTCTCATGAATTTCAGGTGATATCATCAAGAAATTGAAGGAAAATGGATTTGAGTATACATGGGGAAACGTTACCGTAAAACTTGCAGAGTCCTATGGTTTCTGTTGGGGGGTTGAGCGTGCAGTTCAGATTGCTTATGAAGCGAGGAAACAGTTTCCAACAGAGAGGATTTGGATAACTAATGAAATTATTCACAACCCCACTGTGAATAAGGTTTCTGCTTATATTCCGCAGATGTGCATGCCATTGTTCAAGATTTTCAGTTTTTCTTTATTGTAGGAGGAAGACTGTGAAATTGTATACATCATTTTACTCCGGTCTTCCCAACTCTACATATATCTTGGCAGTTTTAGGAATTTCCTCAATATGCCTCGACTTTTAGGCTGTTAGTGGTTTCGTATATATAGTAGTTGCTTACTCAGAATAAGTTGCAGCTAAGGATAGTAACTGCTGCTCTCATGCTTTAAGACATTGGCTTTCACTCTTATGTGAGACTAGTTACACGTAGAAGAGTAATGACTTCTACTACTTTTTCAGATGCTGGGATCCTATAGATGATTTTTGAAATGTCCTTTTTCACACGTAGTTATTACTTCAAATCATGTATAGGTTTTCTCTGGTGCCTCATTCCTCTTTGATAGGTTTATTGTCTGTTTCCCTTCTTTTAGACATAAAAAGTCCTTGAATGGCATGAAAATTGAGAAGGAATATGTGAGAAGAAAGGATTTTTAGTTTACTTAATAGTATGCTGAAAAGCTAAAATAGTATAAAATTAAATTTCTGGTGCAGAGTTTTCGAATGGGATATATAGCTGGTGAACATTCTTAATTTGAAGTATATTTCCGATACCACCGATGCCATCCTCTGCATTTGTACTTTCTTAGGCAGGCTATGTTCTAGTTGATGCCAGTTGTCTGTTTGTGTTCTATCTTATCTCATATAAATTCTGATAAATTACTTTGTCTGGATCAGAGGCTAGAGGATATGGATGTTAAGAACATTCCTCTTGAGGAAGGGAAGAAAAACTTTGATGTTGTTGACAAGGATGATGTTGTGGTTTTGCCTGCTTTTGGGGCTGCTGTTGATGAAATGTTGGTTTTGAGTGATAAAAACGTACAAATTGTTGATACAACCTGCCCGTGGGTGACTAAGGTTTGTGATACAGTTGCTAAAATGAATCGTTGGCCTCTATGTCCTTTGAACTATATTAGGGTTCCTCATAATTCTTAGTACAGGTTTGGAACACCGTTGAAAAGCACAAGAAAGGAGAATATACCTCCATTATCCATGGTAAATATGCTCATGAGGAAACTGTTGCGACTGCATCCTTTGCTGGGAAATACATCATTGTGAAGAACATGGCAGAGGTATTTCAACCTCACACCATAAGTGTTCTTTGCTTGAAATAATGAGTTGGAATCTCATCTTGCTTATTCTATGGAAATTTTTCCTTGATGCAGGCAACTTATGTCTGTGATTATATTCTTGGAGGTAAACTTGATGGTTCTAGCTCAACCAAAGAGGCATTTATGCAGGTGCTGCCTGAGTTGTCTATTTGACCTGCCGTCTACAGTTGCAGTACTTTGCATTAATACTGATATTTTCTGTGAATATTTTTCTGTATAGAAATTTAAATATGCAGTTTCTGAAGGGTTTGATCCGGATGTTGATCTTGTAAAAGCTGGTATTGCAAACCAAACTACGATGTTGAAGGGAGAAACAGAAGATATTGGTTAGATTATATTTAGAGTATCACTCCCTATTATAGAATTCCTCCAGACTGCAATCATGTAGTGATTTAGCTTCTATTGATATACAGGGAAGTTGGTCGAGAGGACCATGATGCAAAAATATGGGGTGGAAAATGTTAACAACCACTTCGTAAGTTTCAACACTATATGCGATGCGACTCAAGTAAGTTCTCTTACATCCTTGTTTTCCCTAAATTTCACTGTACATACAGATGACGTGTTATATGCTTGTTTATTGCATCATCTGTTCCTTTCTTCTTCTTTGCCTTGAGACATTCTAGTTAACATAATAACATCTGACTTACAAATCGATTTTCTACATCTATCATTCTGTGTGATGCACATCCATTTTTGGTATTTATTTTCCTCCCATAGTACCAACCTCAATTTCTTCAGCAGTACTCCTTTCATATATCAAATTTAGATCTCAATTACCTAACTAATAATATATTTTATTAAAAGTGATGTAAAATATCGAAGAAGGTAAATTCAACCTACTCTCTAGTATAATTTGTGTATTTCCTAGCCCAAACTACCAAGTCTTCGTTCTTTCGGTTAACATCGATAATCATATTTCTTTGATTGGGGGCGGTTTGGGGAGTGGAGACAAGTGATCCCTGTTTAGGACAAGTGTTGGTCTTTTCTCTTTCTAAGATATTAGAAAGTGGTTACCAACTGGTCTTCTCACCTCATGCTAACAGATGACCACAATGTTTGGGTGGATAGTGCTTTCTCCTTACAATGGTTAAGTTGGAAAATTTGTATTCTTCTCATTTAGATGGGATTAATTAATGGAAATTACGGTTATGAAAAAAAGGCCTGCATTGGTTTCCTTTTCTCCCCCCCATAATCTATGGCTTCCCTCTCCTTTGTACTTCTGATACTTAAGATTGCATTATCTATATGTGGATGTACTATGTGCACGCACCATGACATGTTCGTGCAAGGCATGATTAACTAGACATTAATAATACATCTCAAAATTTCTCTTGCTTCTGGCATTAGAAGGGTGGATTTTTGGCCTGGTTTTCTAGAGTCATTTATTGTTATCTATTTCTTTCTTAAAAGAAGGGGAGCCTTGGAGCAACGGTAAAGTTGTTTCCGTGTGACCTATAGGTTAGAGGTTCGAGCCGTGGAAGCAGCCACTAATGCTTGCATTAGGGTAGGTTGTCTATATCACACCTCTTAGGGTGCGGCCCTTCCCCGGACGCTGCGTAAATGCTGGATGCTTTGTGCACCCGGCTGCCCTCTTTTATTTCTTTCTTAAAAGTCATCTGTTGTTATTTTTCTTTGGATTAAGAAAACACAGAATTTGTTGTATGAAGGTCTGGACATTGGATATATTCTTTCTTACCAAACCATTATAGGACCTTCTGTATTTTCCTTTCTTGTGTTGCTTTATATCATTATTTCTTGACCTATAACTTATCCCTACTTATAACAGGAGCGTCAAGATGCAATGTATAAGCTGGTCGAGCAAAAGCTGGATCTTATGTTAGTGATTGGTGGTTGGAACTCAAGCAACACTTCACATCTACAGGAGATTGCAGAGGAACGTGGAATTCCCTCATACTGGATTGACAGTGAGCAGAGAGTAGGTCCTGGAAACAAAATAAGTTACAAGTTAATGGTGAGCTGATTTACACCTTGTGATTTGCAACTAAATTTGAAGAGAGTATTTTGGTTCTCATACCCACCTTATTTTGACAGCATGGTGAGTTGGTTGAGAAAGAGAACTTCTTACCAGAGGGTCCTATTACAATTGGGGTGACATCTGGTGCATCCACCCCCGATAAGGTAGTTCTACTGAAAGCTGCTAATATGGTTATTGTGCTTTTTATAATTATCCTTTTCCCTCTAGTTCTTATGTTACCAATCCAAGTTATATGTTTCCTTCTATGAAGCACTTTGATGTATTGGTTCTCTTTATCATAATGAGAATAATGGACTTCTGTAGGTTGTTGAAGATGTCCTTATCAAGCTGTTTGATATCAAGCGCGAAGAAGCCTTACAATTGGCCTAAACAAGATTGGAGCTCCAAGATAATAGGAGTGCTGCAATTTGTTCCCACCCAAAAAACAATGTAGGATATGCTGTATGTGCTAGCTCAAGTATGCTAAATAACATGTTCTTGTAGATGTATAACTCAAGTTTTTTAATATTAATATGCCACTGTCCAGCTCTCTGTAGTGATGTAAACCTTGCCAGAATCAATGTCAATTTGCCGGTGAGTCTCTTTTTAGATACAGTAATATGAACTTCTTAGAATGAGAATATTACTAGTCGATATAATTTTTATGACTGCCTGTTTTCGTATACAAAATTTGATTGAAGTTTGAAATTTCTCTCCAATTTTTTTTAATACAAATGACGCAAAGTCGTGTTAGTAATTTATGCCTAATATTCTTAAATATTTTGAGAGAAGATATTTTCGTTAGTCATTCCATAAGAAAAATGAATTAATCACCTGTTTGGACCAAGAACCATTTGAAACACATATTCATTTGATCAAGTCTAATCCAAAAGTTTATTGTATATGTTTAGCCAAAAAAAATGGAGAAAAAGACAGCTTCCCCCATTTTTTAGTGGGAAAAGAATCTTAAGTATACTTTTGTTAACTTGAAAAGTCTGCTGACTTGTCCTAAAATTGAGTATTAATGGTTTTATATCATATATTAAAATAAAACAAAATGCCACATCATCACGAATCTTGCTGAGTCTCTGTTGGTCCACCCCATGTCTTCACTCTTATCTCAGCTTGAACTGCCTGCAATTATGTGATTTCTTAGTTTTACACTATCAATGCAGTTACATTGTCCCTTCAGATAGCTATTATTACAGTAAACTCGATGTTAATTACCTCTTTCTGCCAATTGGTTCGACCAATAATGACAAGTATGATGATTGTTTGAAGCAAGCTTCCACCAAGCATTGCATACCATACCCCTTGTACGCCAAGTTTAAACTTGTACCCAAGAAGTGCTCCTAATGGCAAACCCAAACCATAATAACATCCAAAGTTTACAAAGGCCACTAGAAATTGCCATCCTGCACCAATTGCTACCCCTACAAAATGATTTCAATATCTGACTTTACTGTTGTAGTTGTTTTTTTTAATGTGAGGTAAAAAAATACATACCATGGAGAACAGTTTGGATGCTGGTAATGAAGATGGTTAATGCAAGAATATAGCTCAACTTGGATGTTTCACTTATAACCTTTGGCTCATTTGAGAACATTCTTGGAAACTGTCTTCTTGTGGTCAATATGATAACTGAAAAAAGAACTCCAAATATTGTTGCTATCAAGACATTGACTCCAATTGTGAATTTTGCACCTTTTGGATTTCCTGCCCCTAGTTCATTTGCAACTCTCACACTGGTATGTGAAACATAATATTTAGCCAAATTACTAATATCAATTTTTATAAGAAAAAAGATGCTTGTTTGAAACTGCTAACCTGGCTGATATAGTGAAACCAAAGATAAACATAAGTGCCCATACTTGCAAATTGATGCTGCAATAAGGATTCAGAATGCTTAAAACAAGGGGGATTGCAAATGGGGAAATCGGGAATTGAACCTCATCAATAAACTGAAAGTTCAGGTCTGAGCTACAAATTAAGATTCCTCCGAATGAATGAATTTATGGAATATATTTTACCAGATTGATAGTGAGTCAACAGCAACTTCAGCATCCTTCAAGCCTCCTACAACTAAGATCACTCCTGTGAAGTACCATACCTCTAAGCTGCCATCATTAGATTCGTTCGTCAGGGAAAAAAATTGATTCAGAGTATGTAACACACTACTGAAACTGAATTTGTCTATGTTGCTCGGACTCTTCATAAATGTGAACAAGTGCTCGTCGAGTCCGAGCAACACATGAATTTGTAGTCATTCACCACACTTACCATAACATTATAGCTGAGGAAACTGAGAGCCTCAAGAATTTGGTTAATGACTTAAAAGCCAAAAATGAAAAACCAGTCCATGCCTCAGGAAACCAACCACAAACAATATAAATAATCTTCGCCACAACCAAAATCCAAAAAGATATATTCCCAGCAATTGCAGCACCAACAAGTCCCATACTCAACTTTGTCACAAAAATCCAATTCAACAACACATGAATTGCCAATGTCAACATTGAACTAAAAGCCATAAACCAAACTTTGCTCTGAGCTTGAAGGAACTTCTCTGTAGGATAGTGCAATGCACTTGCAAATATTTGAGGAATTATCCAAATTGCAAATTTACCACATAGATAAGATATTTCTGGATCTTGATGTAGGAGCTTCAGTATTTGAGACGCGAAGAAATAAGTCGGTGTCAATAGCAATGCTGCCACTATACTAATAATCCATGATCTTTGTAAGTAAATTCCAAGCATGTTGTATTCCCCTGCACCAACTGCTTGACCACAAAGCGTCTCCAGTGCACTTCCTAATCCTAACTAATATCATAGAATTCAACACGAAATTTGAATCAATCATCTAGGGCAAGTTGTGTGAGTTCAACTGAATTGAGGTCGAACATACCATTATTCCAATTACAAAGCATAGTAGAACATTTTGAACTTCAGACACTGCAGCAAGCTCAAGTTTTCCAAGTTGACCAGCAAAGGCAGCAGTTACACAGTCCAAAGAGAATACAGAAACTGAAGTTATAATTGCTGGTCCTGCTATGTGCCATACTTTTTTGAATTCATCTATCCATTTCTTTGCTATTTGTTTTCTATAACCAAAGTACATTGCTTTCTTCCATAATTTCATACTTGCAACACTTCAATGCACCATACAAAATTAGTGGTGTTTTTGCTCCAACTATGTATATATTATGCAAAATTAATTCAGATGTATACGTACAATATAATCACATACATTCAAATTCCACTGACTCTAGATTCTGGATTCGCCTTAGCTTTTAATCGGTTCCTCCATTTTCTCACTTTTTAAAGAAAAAAGGGGATAATATGTGGATGTCAAAGTTATTCTTAAATGCAGAGTTGTGTGTACGTTTCTACCGCAGATATATTAAGTAATTTGACATCTATCTCTGCAACAACCAAATTAATTAGTATTTGTCGTCCCTTACTTTACTTTTTTGTTTGTTTCAAAGAGAGTGTTTTTTTTTTCTTTCAAATTTTCATTAAGTTTTTCAATTCCAATATTTTACCTACCAAGTTTATGACCACAAGACTTAATGACTACAGACATCTTTAATTTACAATCACATAATTCAAAAGTATTTCTTTATTTCTTAAATTTCCTGTTTAATCAAACTAAAATACTTGAAATTGGAACGGAGTGAGTACTGCAAATTTATCTGTCAAATATTTAAATTGTCCATGATTTTATGTAGGCAGATCTATCTTTTTCTCTACAGAAGTTTTAATAGTCTTTTTTCCAAAGAAATATATTCCTTAAAATAGGAAAATATTTGGTCAGGTTTGTTTACTTCTATGTTCTTATTCTCTTATTAATTTCCTTTCATAAAAAAATAAAAAAGGAAACAAATCTTTATTTACTTCTAGAAGTGTAGATTCAGTTCTATCTAAGCAATGACTCATATCATCTCTCTATCAAACTATTCGATCCGTTTCAATTTATTTGTTTAATTTGGAACAAAGTTTAAAAAGTAACACGACTTTTTATTGGGGAAAACTTTGTACTCTAACATCCTATGAGAAAATAATACAATAATAAAAAGTACTGCAGTGAGGGGAATCCAGCAATGTTACTAGGGAAAACTTTATAACATCAGATCTTAACTCAGTAAGAAAAATAATTCACTGTCAAAAGTATATTTAACAAACAAAACACTATTTAAAATTATCAACAAAGAGCAAAAAATTGCATTTAAAATTTTAATAAAAGCTTTGAAATAACAGGTATCTGACCTTATAATTTGTTGAAAGGGCTATTAACTCTGTTCATCAATTAAAAAAAATAAATCTTAGTGGTAGTTTACTTCTTGAATGATGTTATATAGAGCCCTAACATAAATAAAGGGCAAATAATACTAATTGACAAGGATTTATATAGTCTTTGACTAGATTACCAGCATTTTGAATTTTGTAAATTCTCATAAATGCTAGTAGATCACATGTTAATGTCTACCATTCCTATAATTTGTATTTTCATTTTCTTAACTTTGGCTTTTCAAATTCTAGGACTTTTTAAATTAGTAACCAATAAATACACAGGTTAATTTTATTTAATCTACCCTTTCTTTTCCCTTAAAAGAAAAATTTGCATGAACTCAAAGAAAATGATAGATGGAGAAGCATCTAGAGTTGATAGATATCGGGATTGAATAATCGTCATATTTGACTCATCTTCAACCTTATATATAAAGACCACTATCTCTATATGTAGAAATTAAGAGTTCTAAATTTCTTTTTTTTTAAAAAGAGTTTGGGATTTCGAACCCACAACTCTAGTATGAAAAATAGTACTCTCCTTACCACTAGCATGGAAAATATTTCCTTACCACTGAATCATCTATCAATTTTGTTAGAAGTTCACAAATTAATATACATATATATTTATTTAATTTTCTAGTACAAATACAAGAGCTACAGAAAATAAAAGCTATTGATTCTTCCAGCCCACGAACCCCCCACCTCGCTCCCCTTTGGCAGCAAACACAATTTATTTAGGAAGTAGCAGAGTTCAATTCTTTACATCTTCATCGCGTTTGGTAAACACCAAAAATTGTAAGTACGAAAATATAAGACTTGCGCAGTCAGGTCCATTATGACCAAATTTTTGTTGCAGTCCTAAACAATTCTAATGCAAAATTTTCCGGTTTTACTATACTATATACCTATCCGATTCTTTTATGATCTACTTTGTTTATTGCAGAGGCGAGGTACTACGCGAACCAATATGCTCAATCTCATCTTGAGAAGGCTGATCGCCATATGTTCTGATGCGTTCTTCAGCATGAATTGCCTGCATCAGATAAAGTATACATTCACATTCCCGAAATAAATTGTCTAGTTAATGGATCAAATTTCAGATTTGTAAACTTTCAAACCTCTTTTCGCCAATTAGCTTTCCACATTTTGAATGTCAAAACTATTGTTTGAAGCAGGGTACCAACGAGCATTCCTGTCCAAATTCCCTTAACACCAGTATTGGCAATGTAACCAAGACAAGCACCTAATGGAAGCCCAACCATATAGTAGCAAACGATGTTTATAATCGCGACTGAATATTGCCATCCAGCACCAACTGCTACCCCTGCACTTGCACAAGAAATGTTCGTTCAAATAACTTAGCACTACGACTGTCTTAAGTGTCGTCGTTTTTTTCAACATTTGGGATGAATTTTGATTACCATGAAGTATAGGTTGGATGCTCATTAGAAAGATAGTAGCAGCTAAGAAGTATGCCAACTTAGATGTCTCATGTATGACTTCAGGTTTATCAGAAAACAATCTCGGGTAATAGTTCTTAGTAGCAATTACAGCAACTGTAAATACAACTCCAACTAGAGTTGATGTAATTACAGCAACTACTACTGAGAACTTTGCAGCTTTTGGACGACCAGCTCCTAGCTCATTGGAAACACGAACACTGCAACCATGGAATTTGAAGTGTCAAAGAGGAATACTTGACGTGAAATAGATAACACAAAAATGTGATTTTTGTAAACCTGATTGCAGCATTGAAACCTAGAGTGATCATTAGTACCCAAAGTTGCAACGCCAAGCTGTGAAAAAACATGAGAAAAGAGTAAGAACAACGCGAGCCTAGAAAAAACTAATCAAATTCTATTAAAATTCAAAAGTTTAGTACCTGGTTGATATAGCATCTACTGCAATTTCCGGATTCTTTAACCAGCCAACCATGAGGATCACCACAGTAAAATACCAAAGCTCCAGACTGCCAATGTTTCACAAGTCAAATATATCATCGAATCATCATAACAATCATATATAAGGATAAAGAGAATGCTTAAAAACAAACCTAAACTATCTTCATTTTTTATAACTATGAATCTGAACTATTTGAGGTGTGAAACTCACGAATAGTGACAGTTCAGATGTGTTTTTGACCATAACTCAAGAATAAAAAGTACTTGTATGACTAGATATCAATAGAACTTACCATAACATGACAGCTGATGCAAGTGATAATTTAACAAAACTCCAGAGAGATTTGAAAGCTAACATAGAAAATCCAGTCCATGATTCAGGAAAAAACCCAGCAATAACATAGAAAATCTGAGCTAAAACCACGAGCCACCACGAGACGTTCCCTGCCATAGCAGCACCAAAAAGGCCATGTCCGAGCTTTGTCATCAGCACCCAATTCAATACAATATGAAATACCAATATGACAATATTGATTACTGTCATAACCCATATTTTGCTTTGAGCTTGTAAGAACTTCTGAACAGGAAAGTTCAACGCGTAAGCATAGAGTTGAGGAATCACCCAAATCGCATACTTCCCTGCAACTTCTGAAATTTCCTTGTCCTGATGTAGTAGCTTCAATATTTGTGATGTGAATACATAAAAAGGCGTCAATAACAACGCTGTCGCTAGAGTAATCACACATGATCTTTGTAGATTTACGCCAAGCATATCAAATTGTCCTGCTCCAACAGCTTGCCCACAAAGTGTCTCAAGAGCACTTCCCATCCCTAACTAATACAACACACATTTAACACACACAAAGAACAAAGAAAACATTCAATCCATATGAACACATAATTAAGTAACTAATTAAAAGTGCATTCTCTCTAACAGCTTATAGTAGCACAATCTAACAAACACATTGCAATTACGTACCATAATTCCAAAAACAAAACCTTCAACAACATTCTGAACAACAGAGATGGCTGCTAGCTCTAGAGAACCAAGATGTCCAACGAATGCAATGCTAACAAATCCAATGGAGAACTGAGAAACCGCGGTGATAATGGCAGGAGCAGCTATTTCCCATAACTTCTTGGATTCATTCAAGCTCTTTTTACTCATCTTCTTAGCATCATCACAATCATCACCTTCAAATCTCCTTTCCATTTCAAAACTCCCCAATGGTTCTACTGCCATTGTAACAAAATCCCCTGTTTTCTTCCTCTGTTTTTTTTTTTCCTAATTACATGCTATCTTGTTAGTTAAATTCAACTATATTTTATATATAAAAGTTGGTAGCTACGGACTACGTGCATACAATAAAAAGTCACTAATAATAGACTACAAGAATAAAACACTGACCTCTTTTCTTTTTTTTTTCACTTTGTTGTGTGGAAAATAAATTCACCACAAGTAAATATCGAGGTCTTGTCACAATAAATATTGTTATTCACGATATGCTTAGATACTTCATAGATAGATTAATTGAGGTGTTCAGTTATGCGTACTCTTTATATAAAAGATTTTAGCTACTATTGTTCTTCTTTTAGTTTCTAAATTATTCAACTATTTATAGAAATGAATACTTTGACCATAAAGAAAAAATCTTTTTTTTTTGTGCTTAGAAAACATTACAGTATGTGAAAGCCATTTTTTATTTTTACTTTTGCTTTTATAGTGGCAACCTTTTCAAACTATATAGGTGTGAATAAAACACAGTTGCAAAAATAGTAATGTAATATTATTAATATTATTAATGATAAGGTGGGAGGTTAATTATTTATGAAATTAGGAACTAATTACGTAGTTGAAAAATTAGAAAAAATTTAATTAATTATTAGATCATACATGATGGAAAAATAAATATATCAAAAATTTGGTGAAAGGCATAGTTGACTTTCAATACAACTCAACCACTTTGTTCGTATTTCTGTTACCATTTCTCTATCCTTCTATTTTCATATATATCAAAAAATAGTAGCACTATTAACATAATCCATATACACATATACATGTATAAAAAATGTATTCAAATCAAATCGAATATAGAAATTGTACCACACAACTGGATGTACTAATTATTAAAAGGTATATAGAGCTAATAATATTTTTTCGATCATATTATTGTAATACTCGTTCGGTTGATCTATCAATGTATTGAGTATTGACTATTATGATTTATGAATGAACATTGAATATGATTCTTTCCCTTTCTTGTATATATAAAGAAAAATGTGCAACTAAAACAAAACATATATATGATTATTATGGAATTCTAAAGAAAAACTTCATAATAGCATAAAGAATGTCGATAAACACTTTTGGTTTCCGTGTCCGCAACCCACATTGGAGCTCCGACTAATTAATTCGGATCGCGCTCTGCAGGGTCCATTCGTGGGTGGCGCTCCCAACAAGATTTTCTCCATACCCAGGGCTCGAACCCGAGACCTCTGGTTAAGGGTGAAACACTCCCACCAGTGCACCACAACCCATGCTGATCGATAGACACTTATAACTATGTATGTTTACTTTAATTTTCTTAATAACGAGCAAAATCCTTTCAAGTAAAATCTTCATTACTGGATTGTTGGTACTTGGGAAGCGGACCAATTGGACCAACTATCTCTAGGGTTTTTTGCCTCAAAGTGTTACTCTTTTTGTTAACTTTTAATTGTCATATTGTGTTTTTCGAAAGTTAATTTGACTAATTTTTAAAGTTAAATTAGATTACATTAATTCGATATTTTTAACAAAAAAAAATAGATATTCAAAAACTATACGAAAAATACTATAAATTTTATTTTTTTATCTATCGATGAAATAATACATCGTAAAATGTTAGTATCCTTTGACCCTAAAAAAGAAACTATGATAATTAAAAGTGGACGGAGATAGTACTTCCTAAAAGGTGCTTTGTTCCATTATTGACCCTATCTATGTTTCGATGGCCTAACAACAAACTCCTTCTTCAATTATAGAGAAACTTTTGATTTGCGAGCTTATTTTTATTATTTGATACAAAGTATTTCTAAAGTAACACTTTTAATTTGGATGATGTAAAAGCGTAAATAGTTGGTGTCATGCAAGTTAATTGTAGTTGGTGTCATGCAAGTTAATTGTACTTGGAACGTAAAATCTTTGTAGAAGTTCAACTCTTACCAAACTCTATAATACTTTGACTCTATCTTATACTTATCATATAGTATAATATAATATTTGATAATGATATGATATCCATCTCGTAATTAGACAGCAAGAACTAACTACACACATGTTCATCTTACCAACCTCTTAATTTTGAAATAATCATTATCGTTTTCATACGTGGTACTCATATATTAATTTAATTAATTACTACTACCTATATTTTTCCACTGAAGTCTAAGAACCAAGTCATTACGAAAACTACTTTTTTGGTCACGTAACAACTTTTAGGAAATATAATTTGATCAAATGTGTTGTCATTTTCTCTTTCACTGAAACAGAGTGACACAAAAGTCAGGAAGGAAGTTATAAGAGGAAAAGTCGGTTATCCAATTAAACTTCTTTTAAGGATAATTTTTTGGTATTCTCACATTATAAACGTCATTTTAGGTTTCTTTTAAATAAAAAAAAAACATAATTACACTATTTTAGAAATTTGAATTGATTTTTTTGTTTTCAACTATACTCATAATGTTAAAGAATAATATATCGTATTTAAGAAGAAACAATAGGCGAGAAATAAGGTAAAATGATGCACCGTAATTTTTCATCAGGTAAGATATGTGGTATCTCTCATCAACATAAGTGAACTATTTTATTGGGTTTCGTCAAACCTCGTTTTAATGTTAGCATTCTCTTGCAACTGATTTTCATATTATATTTACTTTTTACTAACAATATTCTACTTATATATCATCGATAGGGGTGTTCACGGGTTGGTTTGGATCGGTTATTGGTCAAAATCAAAACCAAACCAACTTAATCGGTTTTAAAATTATCAAAACCAAACCAAACCAAATATAATATACATTTATCGGTTTCGGTTTGGTTTGGTTCGGTTCTTCGGTTATTAACCATACACAAAAATAAAAGAAACAATTCATTTAA
>JAJOOE010024774.1:0-25341 GCA_036250405.1 Solanum raphanifolium | reverse complement strand
ATTTTGATACAGTTGCTCTAAAATTCGGGTTAGACCCATTTCCCACTCAATTTGACCCCCTGAATAAGAATATGAAGTCGAATTTCCGAAATCATGCATGGATTTTGAGATATATGGAAATTACAATTATAGGTGTTTCCGAAATACATTTTTGGGGATTTTTGGGGTCGTTTCAATTTTGTATCGATATTCTAAGGTTATTAGTGTGATTTGAGAATTTTTGAGGTATTTTTATGTACTTTTTCTTGATTTTCATATTTTTTGGACGTTTACGACTTAAATTTTTTGATATTTTTCGTGCAGTTACGAAAAAACCTAAAATTATTATATTTTATTCCTATCGATATTATAAGGTGATTGATGCGATTCGGGATTTTTTTAAAGTATTTTTATGTCTTTTTCTTGATTTTTACATTTTTCGTTCGTATACGAATAATTTTTTTTATGTTTCTGGATAGTCACGGAAGAATGTAAAATTTTGATATTTTATTCTTCTCGATTTTCTAAGGTTACTGGTGCGATTCCAGAATTTTTTGAGGTGCTTTTATGTATTTTTCTTGATTTTTATATTTTTCGGATGGTTACGAATTCAAACTTTGATATTTTTTCGATAATTTTCAAAAAATTGTGAAATTTTGATATTTTATTCGAATCGGTATTCTAAGGTGACATGTGCGATTCGGGATATTTTTGACGTGTTCATATGTACTTTTCTTTATTTTTATATTTTTCGGACGTTTGCGAAATAAAATTTTTAAACTTTTTTGGGCATTCACAAAAAATGAGGAACTTTCAAATTTTATTCGTATCGATATTTAAAGGTGACTGGTGCGATTCGGGAAATTTTTGAGGTGTTTTTATGTCTTTTTGTTCATTTTTAAAATTTTCAGACGTTTACGAATTAAAGTTTTTGATATTTTTCGGACAGTCACGAAAAAACATAAAAATTTGGTATTTTACTTGTATCGATATTCTAATGTGACTAGTGCAATTCGGGAACTTTTTGAGATATTTTTATGTCTTTTTCTTGATTTTTATATTTTTTGGGCAGTCACGAAAAAATGTGAAATCTTGATAATCTCTTCGGATCGATATTCTAAGGTGACTGGTGCGATTTCGAGAATTTTTGAGGTGTTTTTATGTGTTTTGCTTGACTTTTATATTTTTCCGATGTTTATGAATCAAATTTTTGGTATTTTTCGGGCAGTCACGAAAAAATGTGAAATTTTCATATTTTATTCCAATTGATTTTCGAAGGTGACTAGTGTGTTTCAGGAAATTTTTGAGGTGTTTTTATATTTTTTTCTTGATTTTTATATTTTTTGGATGTTTACGACGTAAAATTTTTGATATTTTTTGGGCAGTCACGAATTTTTTTTTGAAATTTTGATATTTTATTCGTATCGATATTCTACGATGACGAGTACGATTCTGGAATTTTTGGATGTGTTTTTATGTCTTTTTCTTGATCTCTATACTTTTTGGACGTTTACGAATAATAATTTTTGATATTTTTCGTGTAGTCACGAAAAAATGTAAAATTTTGATATTCTATTCGTGTCTATATTCTAAGGTGACTGGTGCGATTCAGGAATATTTTGAGGTGTTTTTAGGTCTTTTTCTTGATTTTTACATTTTCCAGACGTTTCCGAATTAAAATTTTGGCGAAATGGTCTAATGGACCCTTATACTTATACGCGTTTTTATTATGAACCCTTCTATTTAACCTTTTATCAATTGAACCCTTATACTCAACCAAAAGAAGATTTTTAAACCCTTTCATCTCGTGTGTAATTCACTCGCCCTTAAATAAATGATATATCAAATCCACGTCACCTAAATTAATGACATGTCATAATTATGTTTATTAACTATTTTTTAAAACTATTAACCAAAATTATATAATAAAATATAAAATTATAAAATTTTAATTTATTCTTTAAAAATAAAGTTTGAAACTCCATACTTTATCTCCCAATTCCCACTTTGAAACGTCTAAATCTAAACCCTTCGCCGCCGTCTTCGTCTCAGTCGTCGTCGCAACTCTTGTCGGCGACCACACATACTCTCTTCTGCACCCGTCTTCATCTCCGTCGCACCATGGCCACCAGATCTGATCGGAAAACCTTTTCGCTGTAGTGACCAAATCCCACCCTCACCCGCCTCGTTCTCCTTCCACTGACCTGCGTCGTCTCTCTCTAGGTGCCAATGCGAAGATCTGCTAAAGAAGATGACAAGAGTGTGAAGAAAGAAAAATGGATTGGACAGGGATGGAGATGGCCATAAATGGAGGTGAAACGGTTGGCTGAACAAGAATGCTTTTTTTAGTTTTTTTTTAAAAAACTTTTATTATTTTATTGTTTTATTTTTTAATATTTTTAAAACTTAAATAGGATATCACTTGCCTTAACGAGAGTGAATTCACGCACTTTTGCCAACTCAACCATATTGATGCCACATAAGCCTAGTCAATGGTCAGAGGGGTTTGATAAATTGTGTTTTATTAAGTTAAAAGGTTCAATTCATAAAGACTTAAGAAGACATTTTTCGGGCAGTCACGAAAAAAATATGAAATTTTGATATTTTATTCGTATCGATATTCTTAAGTGACTTGTGTAATTCGGTAATTTTTTGAGGTGTTTTTATGTACTTTTCTTGATTTTTATATTTTTCGTGCTATCACAAAAAATGTGAAATTTTCATAATTTCACCGTATCTGTATTTTAAGGTTACTGGTTCTATTCCAGAATTTTTTGAGGTGCTTTTATGTCATTTTCATGATTTTAATATTTTTCGGACGTTTACGAATTAAATTTTTTGATATTTTTCAAGTAGTCACGAAACAATGTAGAATTTTGAAATTTTATTCGAATCGATATTCTAAGCTGACTGGTGTGATTAGAAAATTTTTGAGGTGTTTTTATATATTTTTAAGATTTTTGTATTTTTCGGACGTTTACGAATAATTTTTTTCTTAATATTTTTCAGGCAATTACAAAAAAATGTGAAAATTTATATTTTATTCGTATTGATATTCTAACGTGAATGGTACGATTCAGGAATTTTTTGAGATGTTCTTTTGTCTATTTCTTGATTTTTATATTTTTTGGACTTTTACGAACTAAATTTTTTGATATTGTTCGGATAGTTACAAAAAATGTTAAATTTAGATATTTTATTTGTATTAATATTCTAGGGTGATTAGTGCGATTTGAGAATTTTTTGATGTGTTTTTATCTCTTTTTCTCGATTACTATATTTTTCGAATGTTTACGAATTAAATTTTTTTGATATTTTTCAAGCAGTCACAAAAAAATATAAAATTTTTATATATAATTTGTATCGATATTCAAAAATGACTGGTGCGAATCAAAATTTTTTTGAGGTGTTTTTATGTAATTTTCTTGGTTTTTATATAATTCAGGCGTTTACGAATTAAAATTTTTGATATTTTTCGGCCAGTAACGAAAAAATGTGAAATTTTGATATTTTATTTGTATCGAGATTCTAAGGTGACTGGTTCGATTCATAAATTTTTTGAGGTGATTTATATCTTTTTCTTGATTTTCATATTTTTCGGACGTTTACAAATTAATATTATTGATATTTTTCGGGCAGTCACGAAAAAATATAAAATAATTATATTTCATTCGTATCGATATTCTAAGGTGACTGATGCAATTGGTGAATTTTTTGAGGTGTTTTATGTCATTTTATATTTTTCGAACATTTACGAATCTATATTTTTGTATTTTTCGGCCAAACACGAAAAACGTAAATATTTTAATTTTTATTCTTATGGATATTCTAAGGTTACTGGAGCGATTTAGGAATTTTTGAGGTGTTTTTCTTTCAGATATTTATGAATTAAATTTTTTGATATTTTATTCGTATCGATATTCCAAGGTGATTTGTGCGATTCAGGAATTTTCTGAGGTGTTTTTATGTATCTTTCTTGATTTTTATATTTTTCAGACGTTTACGAATACAAATTTTTGTTATTTTTTGGGCAGTCACAAATAAATGTAAAATTTTGATCCAATTTGTATCGCTATTTTAAGGTGATTGGTGTGATTTGAGGAATTATTTGAGGTGTTTTTATGAATTTTTCTCTATTTTTATATTTTTAAATCATTTACGAATTAAATTTTTTGATATTTTTTGAGCAATCACGAAGAAATATAAAATTTGATATTTTATTCGTATCGATATTCTTAGGTGACTGGTGGGATTTAAGAATTTTTTGAGATGTTTTTATGTCTTATTATTGATTTTTATATTTTTCAAACATTTATGAATTAAAAATTTTCATCTTTTTTGTGTAGTCACGAAATAATGCAAACTTTTGATATTTTATTCTTATCAATATTCTAAGGTATTTGGTGCGATTTAGGAATTTTTTAAGCTTTTTTTACATATATTTCTCTATTTTTATATTTTTCAGCCTTTTACGAATTAATTTTTTTGATATTTTCGAGGAGTCAGGAATAATGTGAAATTTTTATAGTTTATTCGTACCGATATTCTAATGCAGCTAGTGCGATTAGATAATTTTTTGAGCTGTTTTTATGTATTTATCTTGATTTTTATATTTTTCGGACTTTAACGAATTTTAATTTTTGATATTTTTCAGGTAGTTATGAAAAAATGTAATATTTTGATATATTTTATTCGTATCGATATTCGAAGGTAACTGTGCGATTCGGGAAATTTTTGAGGTGTTTTTATGTCTTTTATTAATTTTTTTTTTAGACGTTTACGAATTAACATTTTTGATATTTTTCGGGCAGTCACGAAAAAATGTAAAATTTTGATATTCAATTCTTATCGATATTCTAAGGCGACTGGTGCGATTTTGGAGTTTTTTGAGATGTGTTTCTGTATTTTATTTTGTATATTTTTCGAGCATTTATAAATTAAAATTTTAGATATTTTTCTAGCAATCAGAAAAAAATGTGAACTTTTAATGTTTTATTTGTATTTTTATTATAAGGTGACTGGTGCGATTCTGGAATTTTTTAAGGTGTTTTCATGTCTTTTTCTAGATTTTTATATTTTTCGGACATATTTTTCTAGCAGTCACAAAAAATATAAAATTTTGATATTTCATTTGTATCGATATTCTAAGGTGACTGGTGCGATTCGGGATGTTTTTGAGGTATTTTTATGTCTTTTACTTGATTTTTATGCTTTTTGGACCTTTACGTATTAAATTCTTTGATTATTTTCGATCAGTCACGAAAAAATGTAAAATTTTGATATACTATACGTATCGATATTCTAAGGTTACTGGTGCGATTCGAAAATATTTTGATGTGATTTTATGTACTTTTATTAATTTTTAAATTTTTTCGGACGTTTACGAATTAATATTATTGATTTTTTTTGGGCAATCAAGAAAAATATAAAATTATTATATTTTATTCAAATCAATATTATGAGTGACTTGTGCGATACGAGAAGTTTTTGAAGTGTTTTTATGTCTTTTTTGTGATTTTATATTTTTTGAACATTTACGAATTAAATTTTATGAAATTTTTCGAGCAAACACTAAGATATGTAATTTTTTTAAAATTGTATTCATATCGATATTCTATGGTGATTGGAGGGATTCGGGATGTTTTTGAGGTATTTTTTATGTGTTTTTCTTGATTTTTATATTTTTCTGATGTTTACGAATTAAATTTTTTGATATTTTTCGAGCAGTCACGAAAAAATGTGGTTTTAATATTTTATTCATATTGATATTTTAAGGTGAATGGTGCAATTCGGGAATTTTTTGAGATATTTTATGTCTTTTCCTTGATTTTTATATTTTTCGGACATTTTCGAATTAAAATATTTGATATTTCTCAGACAGTAACGAAAAAGTATAAAATTTTGATACTCTATTCGTATCGATATTCTAAGGTGATTGCTCCGATTCAGGACTTTTGGGAGGAGTTTTTATGAGTTTGTCTTGATTTTATATATTTTTTGGAAGTTTACGAATAAATTGTTTTTGATATTTTTCGGGTAGTCACGAAAAAATTTGAAATTTTGATATTCTCTTCGTATCGGTATTCTTAGGTGATTGGTGCGATTCGGGAATTTTTTTGAGATGTTTTAATGCATTTTCCTTGATTTTTATATTTTTCAGACGTTTATTAATCCAAATTTTTGATATTATTCGTATTGATATTCTAAGGTGACTGGTGCGATTCGAAACTTTTTTGAGGTTCTTTTATGTCTTTTTCTTTCTTTTTATATTTTTGAACGTTTAAGAATTAAAATTTTTGATATATTTTAGCAGTCACGAAAAAATGTAAAATTTTGATATTTCATTCATATCGATATTCTAAGGTGACTGGTGCGATTTTGAATTTTTTTTAGGTGTTTTAATGTCTTTTATTATTTTTATATTTTTCGAACGTTTACGAATTAAAATTTTTGATACTTTTCGGGCTGTCACGAAAAAATGTTCGATTTTTATATTTTATTCGTATCGATATTCTAAGGGTACTAGTGCGATTCGAGAATTTTTTGAGGTGGTTTTGTATCTTTTTCTTGGTTTTTTTATATTTTTCGGATGTTTACGAATTAAAATTTTTGATTTTCTTAGAATTGTGATATTTTATTCGTATCGATATTATTAGGTAATTGGTGCAATTCGGGATTTTTTTGAGGTGTTTTTATGTCTTTTACGTTATTTTTATATTTTTCAGATTCTTACGAATTAAATTTTTGATACTTTTCGGGCAGACACGAAAAAATGTACTATTTTGATATTTATTCTTATCGATATTCTAATGTGACCGGTGCGATTCTTGATTTTTATGTTTCGGACGTTTATGAATCAAATTTTTTGATATTATTCGGGTAGTCACAAAAAAATGTGAAAATTTTATATTCTATTCTTATCGATATTCTAAGATGATTGATGCGATTCGGGAATTTTTTGAGATCAGTTTATGTTGTTTTTTATATATTTTTCGGACGTTTACGAATTAAATTTTTTGATATTTATCAGCCTGTCACGAAAAAATGTGAAATTTTGATATTTTCTTTGTATCGATATTCTAAGGTGACTGGTGCGATTCAGGAATTGTTTGAGCTGTATTTATGTCTTTTTCTTGATTTTTATATTTTTCGAACGTTTAAGAATTATATTTTTTTGATATTTTTGGGTTGTCAAGGAAAAATGTAAGATTTTGATATTTTATTCTTATCAATATTCTAAGGTGAATGGTGCGATTCGACATTTTTTTGAGGTATTTTTTATGTTTTTTTCTTGATTTTCATATTTTTCGGACGCTTACGAATTTGATTTTTTTGATATTTTTCGAGTAGTCATGAAAAAATGTAAAATTTTGATATTTTAATTGTATCGATATTCTAAGGTGGCTGATGCGATTCAAGAATTTTTGGAGGTGTTTTTATGTCTTTTTCTTGATTTTTATATTTTTCTGACGTTTAAGAATTATTTTTTTTGATATTCTTCGGGCACTCACAAAAAAATGTTAAATTTTAATATTTTATTCGTATCAATATTCTAAGATGATTGGTGCGATTCGGAATATTATTTAGGTGTTTTTATCTTTTTCTTGATTTTTATATTTTTCGGACGTTTACTAATTAAAATTTTTGATATTTTTTGGGCGACTACGAAAAAATGTTAAATTTTTATATGTTATTCGTATCAAAATTCTAAGGTTACTAGTGCGATTCGGGAATTTTTTGAGGTGTTTTTATGTCTTTTTCTTTTTTTTTTATTATATATTTTTTGGATGTTTACGAATTAAAATTTTTGATATTCTTCAGGCACTCATGAAAAAAATATTAAATTTTGATATGTTATTCTTATCGATATTTTAAGGTGACTGGTGCGAATCGAGAATTTTTTGAAGTGGTTTTATATCATTTTCTTGATTTTTATATTTTTCGTACGTTTATGAATTAATTTTTATTATATTTTTGGATAGTCACAGAAAAATGGAAAATTCTTATATATTATTCGTATCGATATTCTAAGGTGACTGGTGGGACTCGAAACTATTTTGAGGTGTTTATATGTCTTTTTCTTGAGTTTAATATTTTTCGGATATTTACAAATTCAAACTTTTGACATATTTTCGGTAAGTCACGAAAAAATGTAAAATTTCTATATTTTATTCGTATCGATTTTCTAAGGTGACAGGCGCGATTCGGGAATTTTTGAGGTGTTTTTATGTACTTTTCTTCATTTTTATATTTTTCGGACGTTTAGGTAGTAAATTTTTTGGTATTTTTTGAGCAGTCACGAAAAATGAGAAATTTTCATATTCTATTCGTATCGATATTTCAAGGTGACTGGTGCTATTCGAGAATTTTTTGAGGTGTTTTTATGTCTTTTGATATTTTTTTGGTAGTCACGAAAAAATGTGAAAATTTTATATTTTATTCGTATCGATATTCTAAGATGACTGATGCGATTCGGGAATTTTTTGAGGTGTTTTAATGTTGATTTTTATATATTTTTCGGACTTTTACGAATTAAATTTTTTGGTATTTATCAGGCAGTGTCGAAAAAATGTGAAATTTTGATAATTCCTTTGTATCGATATTCTAAGGTGACTGGTGCGATACGGGAATTGCTTGAGCTTTTTTATGTCTTTGTCTTGCTTTTTATAATTTTCGGACCTTTAAGAATTATATTTTTTGATATTTTTGGGTAGTCACAAAAAAATGTAAGATTTTGATATTTTATTCGTATCTATATTCTAAGGTGAATGGTGCGATTCGAATTTTTTTTGAGGTGTTTTTTTATGTTTTTTTCTTGATCTTCATATTTTTCGGACGCTTACGAATTGGATTTTTTGATATTTTTCGAGCAGTCATGAAAAAATGTAAAATTTTGATATTTTAATCATATCGATATTCTAAGGTGGCTGATGCGATTCAAGAATTTTTGAGGTGTTTTTATGTCTTTTTCTTAATTTTTATATTTTTCGAACGTTTACGAAATAATGTTTTTGATATTTTTCAGGCAGTCACGAAAAGATGTGAAATTTTGATATTTTTTCTTCGTATCGATAGTCTAAGGTGACTAGTGCCTTTTTCTTGATTTTTATATTTTTCGGACATTTATGAATTAAAATTATTGATATTTGTAGGGCAATCACGGAAAAATGTAAAAATTTAATCTTTTAGTCGTATCAATATTCTAAGGTGACTGGTGCGATTCGGGAATTTTTTGAGGTGTCTTTATAGCTTTTTCTTGAATTTGATACATTTTGGGCAGTCACGAAAAATATAAAGTTTTCATATTTTATTTGTATGGATATTCTAAGGTGACTGGTGTGATTCTAGAATTTTTTGAAGTGTTTTTATGGCTTTTTCTTGATTTTTTCATTTTTCGAAGTTTACGAATTAAAATTTTTGATATTTTTCGGCCAGTCACGAAAAAATAGAAAATTTTGATATTTTTTTCGTATAGATATATTAAGGTGACTGGTGTGATTCATGAATTTGTTGAGGTGTTTTTATTTTCTTAATTTTTATATTTTTCAGACGTTTACAAATTAAATTTTTTGATATTTTCAGGCAGTCACGAAAAAATGTGAAATTTTGATATTTTATTTTTATCGATTTCTAAGGTGATATGTGCGTTTCAAGATTTTTTTTGTAATGTTTTTATGTATTTTTTTTATTTTTATATTTTTGGACGTTTACGAATTAAAATTTTTGATATTTTTGGGGCATGCACGAAAAAATGTATAATTTTGAAAAATATTTCGTATCGATATTATAAGGTAACTGGTACGATTCAGGAATTTTTTGAGGTGTTTTTATGTCTTTTACCTGATTTGAGGTGTTTTTATGTACTTTTCTTGATTTTTATATTTTCGGACTTTTATGAATTAAAATTTTTGATATTTTTTGGGTAGTCACGAAAAAATGTAATATTTTGTTATTTTATTCATATTGATATTCATATTTGACTGGTGCGATTCGAGAATTTGTTTAGGTGTTTTTATGTACTTTTCTTGATTTTTATATTTTCAGACGTTTACGAATTAAAACTTTTGAAATTCTTTGGGCAGTCACGAAAAAATGTGAAATATTAATATTTTATTCATATCGATACTCTAAGGAGACTGGTACGATTTGGAAATTTTTTGAGGTATCGATATTCTAAGGTGATTGGTGCAATTCAGGTATTTTTTGAGGTGTTTTTATGTACTTTTCTTTATTTTAATATTTTTCGGACGTTTACGAATTAAAATTTTTGACATTTTTTGGGTAGTCATGAAAAAATGTAAAATTTTGATATTTTATACGTATCGATATTCTGAGGTGACTAGTGCGGTTCGGGAATTTTTTGAGGTGTTTTTATGTATTTTGCTTGATTTTTATATTTTTCAAACGTTTACGAATTAAATTTTTTGATATTTTTCGAAAAGTCACGAAACAATGTGAAATTTTGATATTCTATTCGTATCGATGTTCTAAGGTGACATGTTTGATTTGTGAATTTTTTGAGGTATTTTTATGTCCTTTTCTTGAATTTTATATTTTTCGGACGCTTATGAATTAAAATTTTTGATATTTTTCGAGCAGTCACAAAAAATATAAAATTTTGATATCTTATTCGTATCGATATTCTAAGGTGACTGGTGCGATTCGGGAATTTTTGAGGTGTTTTTGTATCTTTCTCTTGATTTTTGTATTTTTCGAACGTTTACGAAATAATATTTTTGATATTTCGGGCAGTCACGAAAAATGGTTATATTTTAATATTTTATTCGTATCGATATTCTAATGTGACTGGTGCGATTAGGGAATTTTTTAAGGTGTTTTTATGTATTTTTCTTGATTTTTATATTTTTCGAATTAATTAATTGTTTTTTTCATATTTACTAATATATTCGTTGTTATTAAAGTTTCGTTTTCTCTCTAGGCGCATGTTAGTGTTCACTAACTTGCACATTGCCGAAAATGGGACGAGGAAGACCAAGACGAGAAATACAAAGGAACCGGGAAGAAGAAATATGCCATGGCATAGCAAGTAGCTCAACACGCAATGCAGGTGGAAGAGGAGGAAAGTGTGACTGAAGCTAGTATGCAAACACTAGAAGGAGAAACATAGACGGGTGTGGGAAATACAAGGAATGGGAAATCCGTTGTGGTTAAGCAAAGGCCGGAGCTGTCAAAATATAGTGGAAAAGGGACTGGGACATAATAGGACTCAATGTAGATCAATGGAATAGTAACGCATGCCAAAACCCCAAACAACACAAAGAGGAAGTTGGATCTGAATGAAACAGAGACAGATAAACCATGGGCAATTCTGTTTGCTACTAATTGATTAGCTGGGAGGGGCATGAATCTAAGCTACATCCCACCGGTGATTGTTGAAGGAGAGAAAGTAGTGACAATTTTGCCTGATGATGTTGTTCATGATAATGAGAAATGGGGGCCATCGACTGTAGCGTATGTAGTGGGAACAACTCCTTCCATTAGCGCGATGGAGAGATTCATCCAAGCACACGAAGTGTTCTCGACTAAACCATTAATTTTAGTTCACATAGATGGGCATTTTGTAGTGAGATTTGCGAATGAGGGTGAGAGGGATATGGTGTTGTGCTCAGGGCCTCATTACATGATGAGAAGGCCTATTATAATGAAACCATGGGTTCCAGAATTCAACTTCAAGGAGCAAATACTAACCACAATTCCCCTGTGGATCAAACTCCCAAACTTACCTCTTCATTGTTGGAATTCAACTATATTAAGTAAATTTGGAAGTAGTTTAGGAAAGCCTTTGTATGCAGACAAATGCACAACACAAGCCAGTAGAATATTGTTTGCACGAATCTTAGTAGAAGTGGATGTTACAAGACCTCTACCAAAAATGATAAAAATACATGATTCCAAAGGGCGAGTGGTGGAGCAACAAATCTGGTACGCATGGAAACCTGTGTTTTGCCAAAAATGCCTCATAGTAGGCCATTCGTGTGTGGACAAGCCAGTAATTAATCAGGTCCAATAGAAAGGTTCTGGACATGGGCAAAGGAAGGAACGGGTACCTATCAAAGATAAACAGTAGAGCAATGATATAAATAGGGTGGGAAGCAAGTACATTTACAGGGTGAAGATCAACCAAAGGTAGCTGAGCAGGAAGGAACAAACACAACACAGGTACAAAAGGAGTGTCAAATTGTCAAAACTAAAAACTTTATGAGAAGAGGTAGCAACAGGCAAGGTGCAATGGAGGAGATGGATGCCAATTTTAGCAGTTTACATTGTGAAGAGGGTAGCCATAGTGGTGAAACAACTGGGGGAATGAACGTACTTCCAAAACCTCCATTTGAGGCATGATAGTAACTTGGAATGTAAGGGGCTTCAACCAAGAGGTGAAGCATAAGGAAATGAGGTTATTTGTGAGGAGAAATAAAGTGAGCCTAATAGCAATATGTGAGCATAGAGTCAATTTAGATAAAGAAAAGTTTATTATTATTAAAAGTTTGCCTGGATGAGAGTGGTGTACTAATGCGCAAGCCACAATAAGAGGGAGAATATGGGTAATCTGGAACCCAAATGACATTAGTTTCACAAAGATGGAGGAGTTTGATCAATATATACTTAGGACAATGGATTTAAAGCATAATAACACATAGGTCCATTTTACTGCATTTTATGGACTACACACTTTAGTACACAGAATTCCATTATGGATAGCACTACAACAACTTAACAACACCATCAAGGATCCATGGGTGATTATGGAGGATTTCAACTCTATATTAACACAAGAGGATAGACCTAGTGGAAGTCAAGTGCAGGAGGTAGAAGCAATGGATTTTAAAGAGTGCTTGAGTGAGTGTAATCTATCTGAGTTGCAAACAAGAGAAAGGAACTTTACATGGACGAATGGACATGCATTTAGTAGAATTGATAGAGTTATAATTAATGCAACTTGGATGAATATGATGCCTATCTACCAGGTCATGGCTATGGATCCTTTATTCTCAGACCACTCCCCTTTAGGTTTGTTAATGGAGGAACAAAGAGACAATCAGAGGAGACCTTTCAGGTTTTACAATTGCATAGGACAACACTTAGAATTCCGGATGAGGGTGCAAAAGAGTTGGATAATGCACGATGGTGGAATTAAAGGGGTATGGAGGAACTTAAAAAGAAAGAAAATAGAGATGCAACAACTAAATAAGGCTGAGTTCATAGGGGTCACTGGGAGAGTTCAACAACTTAGGAGAGAGCTCATAGATGTCACGACCCGAGAGCTCCCCCTAGTCGTAACACGGCGTAGTCGACCCCAAAGGGGTCTTATACAAGCCTCATAGCTCATTCATTGCATAAGATACTTGAAAATAGAGAAGAATTAAAAACTTTCCTTTACAATCGAAAGGACTTTTCATTAAATAGCAAGCGGAAGACTTTCTAGACTTTGTACATTATGTCTCAAACCATCTAATACTTTGAATACAAGATTGGGACTAAGCCCATACAAAGACTCTAAAAAGAATACTAAAGACATAAAGGAAACACAATGGGTTTTATTCTCGAAACTATGAGGACTCACCAAGTCTTCATCTTCAAGCACCTTAGAAACCTATCCTTCAAGCATAGAACACCAATATCTCCAAGCCCTACACTTTAGTAAGAAAAGGGGAAGAATGGGGTTAGCACATTAGATGTACTAAGTATGATGGCCATGCAAAAACATGCTTAAAAAGGACATTTGATTGAAAGCCATGCTTTTATGCCATTTGTGTAAAACTTCATGAACATTGATACAAGAGGCATAATATAAGTCACTACCAACATACAAGTCACATTTTCACATTTGAACAAGATCAACATATAAACCTTTTACCTTCACCTTGAGCCTTCACCTTAAGTAACCCTCAAGCTATACTTTGTGCAATGTATGGATAGCGTCCCATACCACCACCCACACTAAGGTACCACCTTAAGGTCACCAAAAGTGAACTTACCATTCATCCTTTCCACCTTTACACAATAAAGCATTTAAGAGACATAAACAATACATGAATAACATCATCACATTAAGACCAACATCTAAGACAACTCTAAGTCGTACTTGTGCAATGTGAAAGTAGCATCCCATACTACTACTCACACTAAGTACTCCTTTGAAGTCACCCTAGACAAGGCACATTCACATACAATAAGTCATGACAAGGAAGTAATCTCATTATACAATCCAAGTATAACATGCATCTTTACATTTAACCATATAAGTATTTAAGCATATAAGAGTCAACATTACTCAATAATATCATTTAGAGGACTTTCATTCATTAGACATTAGATCAACACTCTCTTTAACTTCTTTCTAGGAGGACATTCAAACAATAGTCATTAAGACTTAGAGAACTCACTATGACCCTCTCAAAGCCTACTCGTGCAATGCATGGATAGCATCCCATACTACTACCCACAATTTGTAGAACTCCTCAAAAAACCATAATGCACATCTCACATGATGGGAATAAACGTTTAACTGACATAAACCATGCAAGCTAGACATAGAATCCGGTGTTCTGCCCCCACACCGAAAAGAGGTGGTCTCCTTGACTAAGGAAGACCGGTAAGATTAGCTTGGATTTACATTGAATCCACTGTCTAATATCCTATGCGGGCACATAATTATGGGATAGGAAGATGTTCGTTAGAACCCTAGCCTAACATTGGGAGAGTTTCCACCTTTCCATATCCACTCGGTGCTTAGCCTACATTCCCATAGAGTATTTCAATCACATTACAACATTGTACCGAGAGGGCCACCAACATTAGGCCTACCGACCCAAATCACATACACATGAAAGGTCACCACCATTAGGTCTACCGATTCAAGGTATATTAAGGATAGCTCATTGATCTTCCTAGAAAGAGCCACCACAATTTGGTCTACCGTTTCTAGTTCATCATCTCACACAAGAAGGAGGCCACCACCATTAGGTCTACCGCTTCAAGGTTTTACATTCACATTGGGTTCTAGACTTATCATGAAGGGCCACCAACACTAGGTCTATCGATTCAAGACATAGCCTAAAATACCTCATACGTCCTTTATAGAAGGCTACCAACACTAGGTCTACCAACTCATGACATTCATTCATTCATTTATGAAAGGCTACCAACATTAGGTCTACCAATCCAAGACATTCATTCAGTCATTCAAGAAAAGGCTACCAACACTAGGTCTACCAATTCTAAATCAACACATTCATTAGTCATTTATGAAAGGAATGCTTTAAGCCTATCAATTCATATTCATCAAGTCAAGACACATTCACTATTCAAGAAAATGATGCATAAGCCTACCAATTCTAGATTCAACATAACTTTCATCTATCAAGAAGAGGGCACCTAAGTCTACCAATCCAAGATACAACACTACATTATAGAACCCTTCACATTCCATCATCAACATTCACGAGTATTAATAGAGAGATAACATTCAATTCTAACAAAATTAGCTTCTAAACAAGATCATCATTCTATCATTGAAATCACATGGAAATCCTACACATTAACATTCACATATACATTATCATGATAATACTTCAATTCATCAAACTATGCCTTCAAGGCCATAATCACAATGTACATAGTAAGTAAACACCTCCACCTTTCAAGTGGATCAACAATTCAAAGAACAATTCTACTTTAACATGAAATTAGGTCAAACTTGCCCTTTCAAGGCTATGATCATAATTCCTCAATTCACCAACAATTCACCATAATTAGACATATATGATGATCCAATTCAATAATCCAAATCAATCTAAGCATAAATCCACCATCATTCATTCATAATCAATAGACCCACTTCATAGGTCACAATTTAGAAATTGAGAGAAATCATGGGTTCATAGATAAAATCATATTAAATCATCAATTAAACATCAATATAATCATAATTTATCTTTTGAAAATGTTTGATGCAAGAACCCATGAGTTTGAGTGAAATCTAGGTTTTTGAGAAACTTGAAGACTTTGAAAATTCTTTTGAAATTGACTCTAGGGTGAAATCTAATCCTAGATAAAGTATCACCATACCTTATACTTGAAGAATCCCACGAAATTGAAGAAGAAACACCTTGAAATCCCAACCCTAGCTTGAACTTGACCATGATCTCCAATGGAGTTTCTAGAGAGAACTTTTTGGGAGGGAAGGGTTTGATTTGAGAGATGAAATCTAAATTAGTGTTTTAATGTTTTAATACTCTTAAAATATGATAAAATACTTAAAATAACCGTCCATGCACTTTAAAAGACTTGGGGTGAATTTACCAATTCACCCCCACACTTGGCCGCAACTTGACAGCAACTTGACAGCAACACAGTGGCCATTCACGCCTTAGACTCACGGACCGTGAGTCCATTCATGGACCGTGTTGTGGGTCTATGGTCTGGGGCTTGGTTTAGAGGGGCTTGACCTACGGAGGCCATCAACGGGGGGTGGATGGACCTACGGGGAGTGGATGGACCTACTGGGAGTGGACCCCTTCCGTAGGTCACCAAACTTTGGCCAACAAACTTGGTTTGGGGCAGCCTTGGGGGTTAAGCTTAGGGTCTTCCTCAAGGACCCTTAGGGTGGTCCATGGGGAGTCATACCTTGACGTTTGACCCCTAAGCTCGGGACAACATCAAACACCATCTAACCTTACACCAAACTCAAACACACACACGTTAGGCTCTAGTTTCACTAGTTCATTTTTAGGGTCGTTACAATAGAGAAACAAAGTAACATGAGGATAGTGCCAATGTTTCAAAGCATGATGGATGAGGAGAAAATACTAAGGAAGGAATTGGGAAAATAGAGTCTGATTGAGGAGAAAATATACAAGCAAAAGTCAAGGATTCAGTGGCTCAAATTAGGAGATGCAAACACATCATACTTCTTTGCTAGTATGAAAGGTAGGAAGGCCCAAAATCAAATACACATATTGACAAGGGAGGATGGTACTACTACTAGAGATGCAGCAGAGGTCATAATGGAAGCTGTGGGGTTTTATAAAAATCTTCTAGGCCAAAGAACAAGTCACATGCTATCCAAAAAACAAGAAGTGTTGCAGGCAGGTCCAGTACTTATAAGAGAGCAGCAATTGGCTCTTATCATGCCATTTACAGAGGGATATGTCAAAGAAATACCTGAAAGCATTGGGGACTCTAAGGCACCACGAGAAGATGGGTTTCAACTCATATTTATTCAAACAAGCATGGCCAGTCATAGGGGAAGAGGTAACTACTGCTATACTAAGTTTTTCCCAAACAGGGGAAATGTATGGTCCTATTAATAGAAACTCTGTTACTCTAATACCTAAAGTGGCTCACCCTACCTCAATAAAGGAATACATGCCCATTTCATGTTGTATTACACTATATAAGATCATATCAAAGATGCTTACACATAGACTGGCGAGTGTGATGGAGTACCTAGTTGATCCAGGTCAGGTTGCTTTTGTTCCTGGAAGAGGTCTGATAGATAATGTGATTCTTAACCATGAGTTGGTTAAGGGGTATGGTAGAAAAGGTATTTCACCAAGATGTATGTTCAAGATTGATATACAGAAGGCCTATGACACAGTGGAATGACATTTCCTAGAGGAGGCATTAGTAGGTATGAAAATTCCTCACCAATTTTTCTCATGGATAATGAATTGTGTCAAAACAGTTTCTTATTCTCATGATCAATGGGTGCCCTAGTCCTACTTTCCAGGCAAAGAGGGGGTTGAGGCAAGGGGATCCTTTGTCTCCTTACTTGTTTGTCCTTTTTACGGACTACCTCACTAGGCTACTGAAGAACTGAGAACTGATTCAAATTTTAAGTTTCACCCTAGATGTCACAAACAACACATCATACAACTCAGTTTTGCTGATGATCTGCTAGTGTTTATCAAGGGAGACTTAACATCAACTACTAAATTGTATGAATGTTTCCAGGAATTCTCAAGTGTGTCTGGACTTAAAGAAAACCAGGAAAAGAGTTGTATATACTTTGTTGGAGTGTCAGAAATTACTCAACAAGAGATCCTGCATCAGACAGGGTTCACAAGAGGAACACTCCCATTCAGATATCTGGGAGTACCGATGAGTACAAAGAAGCTGTCAGTAGGACAATGTCAACCACTCATAAATGGGGAGAATCACAACTTGGACAGTTAAGTTCCTGTCTTATGTAGGAAGGTTACAACTGGTACAAAGTGTGTTAACAACTATGCAAACATTCTGGACTCAAATCTTTATGTTGCCTAAACAAATAATGCATAAGATAGAAACAATGTGTTAAAGGTTCCTATGGAATGGTGAAACACAAAGTAAAGGAAAGGCACTTGTAGCATGGGATACAATTTGCAAGCCAAAAGTAGTTGGGGGGTCTTAATATTGCAGATATCCAAGTATGGAACAAAACATCCATTTTAAAGCATATGTGGAACCTACACAAGAAGAAAGACAAGCAGTGGATAGTATGGGACTATGGGTGCACACATATTACCTTAAAGGCAGAAAACCTTGAGAGGTAATCAAACTTCTTGGATTGTGAAGAAATACTCTATGCAGGGATGTGGCTTGAGGAGAGGAACTTACAAACAAATGAAATCACGGAGGCTGATGAATTTAGCATCAAGGCAATGTATAAGGCATTGAGAGGATAATACAACAAAGTCCCATGAAAAAGACTGACTTGCAACAATCAGGGGAGGCCTGCATGGATCTTTGCACTATACTTGGCAATACAACATAGACTCTATACTAAAGACAGGTTGGGAAAATGGGGGATTATTACAGACCTTACAAGCTCACTATGTAATATAGCACCTGAGACACCAACACCTCTTTTTTGAGTGTTCTTTATCAAGGAGGATATGGCATCAGATCTTAAAATGGTTATCAATACAGAGGAGTGGTAGTGGTTGGAATGAGGAGTTGAAGTGGGCCACATAATGCAAGCAATAAAACACAATAGGCAGAGGTGTGCAGGATGGATCTAGCAGCATCAGTGTATCACACCCGGCAGGAGAGGAATTACAGAATCTTTCAACTCAAAGAGAGGACTATAGAGGTGATCACAAGAACCATTGTACATGATATACATTTTAGAGCTAGTATAAATCCCAGAATTTGGCTGGCATGCATAGATATGATTTTTATTCTTAGAGTAGAAGCTAGTACTGGATAGTTTGAATAGATGGGCTCTAAGAATGGAAGCGGTCCATATCCAGAGTTTCCACATTTGTACATATAGACTTATCCGGTAAATAAGATTTATAGTTACCAAAAAAATAAAAAAAATGAAATGTTTCGGGCAGGCACGAAAAAATGTGTAATTTTAATATTTTATTTGTATCAATATTCTAAGGTGACTGGTGTGATTCGGGAATTTTTTGAGGTGTTTTAAAATCTTTTTCTTGATTTTTATATTTTTCGGACGTTTACGAATTTAATATTTTGATATTTTTCAGGCAGTCACGAAAAAAAAGTAAAATTTTGATATTTTATTCGTATCGATATTCTAAGGTGACTGGTGCAATTCGTAAATTTTTTGAGGTGTTTTCATGTGTTTTTCTTGATTTTTATATTTTTCGGACATTTACAAATTAAATTTTTTGATATTATTCGGGCAGTCACAAAAAAATGATTTTTTTTTATATTTATTTGTATCGATATTCGAAGGTGACTGGTGCGATTCGAAAATTTTTTGAGGTGATTTTATGTCTTTTTCTTGATTTTTGTCCTTTTCAGACGTTAAGAAATTATTATTTTTGATATTTTTCGGACAATCACGAAAAAAATGTGAAATTTTGATATTTTTATTTGTACCGATATTCTAAGGTGACTGGTGTGATTCAGGAATTTTTTGAAGTGTTTTTATGTCTTTTACTTGATTTTTATATTTTTCGAATGTTTACGAATTAAAACTTTTGATATTTTTCAGGAAGTCACGAAAAAATGTAAAATTTTGATATATTTTCATATCGATATTCTAAGGTGACTGGTGCAATTCAGAAATTTTTTGAGGGTGTTTTTATGTACTTTTCTTAATTTTTATATTTTTCGGACGTTTACGAATTAAAATTTTTGATATTTTTTGCGTAGTCACAAAAAAATATGAAATTTTGATATTTCATTCGTATCGATATTCTAAGGTGACTGGTGCAATTCGAGATTTTTTTTGAGTTATTTTTATGTCATTTTCTTGATTTTTATATTTTTCAGATGTTTACGAATTAGAATTTTTGATATTTTCGGGAAGTCACGAAAAAAATATAAAATTTTGATATTTTATTCGTATCGATATTCTAAGGTGACTAGTGCGATTCGAGAATATTTTGAGGTGTTTTTATGTCTTTTCCTTAATTTTTATATTTTTTGGACGTTTACGAATTAATATTTTTGATTATTTCGAGCATTAAGAAAAAATGTAAAATTTTGATAATATTATTCGTATCCATATTCTAGTGAGACTAGGGATTTTAGGATTTTTTTGAGGTATTTTTCTTGATTTTAATATTTTTCGGACGTGTACGAATTAAATTTTTTGATATTTTTTGGGTAGTCATGAAAAAATGTGAAATTTTTATATTTTATTTGTATTGATATTCAAAATGTGACTAATGCGATTCGAGATTCTTTTGAGGTGTTTTTATGTCGTTTTCATGATTTTTATATTTTTTGGACGTTTACAAATTAAATTTTTTGATATTTTTGGGCAGTCACGAAAAATGTAAAGTTTTGATATTTTATTCGTATCGATATTCTAAGGTGATATGTGCGATTCAAAATTTTTTTGAGGTATTTCTTTTGTCATTTGCTTGATTTTTATATTTTTTTCATGTTTCCGAATTAAAATTTTTGATATTTTTTGGGCAGTTATGAAAAAATGTTAAATTTTGACATTTCATTCGTATCCATATTCTAAATTGACTGGTGTGATTAGGAAATTTTTTGAGATGTTTTTATGTACTTTTCTTAATTTTTTATATTTTTCGAACGTTTACGAATTAAATTTTGATATTTTTCGGACAATCATGAAAAAATGTGAAATTTTGATATTTTATTAGTATTAATATTCTAAGGTGACTAGTGCGATTTGGGAATTTTTTGAGGTGGTTTAATATCTTTTTCTTGATTTTTATATTTTTCAGATGTTTACGAAATAAATTTTTTCATATTCTCCGGACAGTAACTAAAAAATATAAAGTTTTGATATTTTATTCATATCAATATTCTTAGGTGACTGGTGCAATTCGAGAATTTTTTGAGTTGTTTTTATGTCTTTTTCTTGATTTTTATAATTTTCGGACGTTTACAAATTAAAGTTTTTGATATTTTTGGGCAGATTCTCAAAATGTAAAGTTTTGGTATTTTATTCGTATGGATATTCTAACGTGATTGGTGGGATTTGGGAATTTTTTGAGCTGTTTTTTTAATCTTTTTCTTGATTTTTATATTTTCGGATGTTCCCGAATTACAATTTTTGATATGTTTTGGGCAGTCACGAAAAAAATGTAAAATTTTAATATTTTATTCGTATCGATATCTTAAGGTGACTGGTGCGATTCAGAAAATTTTTAAGGTGTTTTTATGTACTTTTCTGGACTTTTATATTTTTCTAACATTTACGAATTAAATTTTTTGATATTTTTCATGAAAAAATGTGAAATTTTGATACTTCATTCGTATCGATATTCTAAGGTGACTGGTGCTATTCGGGAATTTTTTGAGGTGTTTTTATGTCTTATTCTTGATTTTTATATTTTTCGGACGTTTGTAATTATATTTTTTGATATTCTTCGTGAAATCACAAAAAAGTGTAAAATTTTGATACTTTATCCGTATCGATATTCTAAGGTGACTGGTGCGATTCAGGTATTTTTTGAGGTGTTTTTATGTCTTTTCCTTGTTTTTTATATTTTTAGGATGTTTACGAATTGAATTTTTTGATATTTTTTGGGCTGTCCCAAAAAAATGTAAAATTTTGATATTTTATTTGTATCGATATCATAAGGTGACTGGTGCGATTCAAGATTTTTTTGAGGTGTTTTAGTGTACTTTTCTTGATTTTTATATTTTTTGGACGTTTAAGAATTAAAATTTTTGATATTTTTTGGGCAGTCACAAAAAAATGTAAAAATTTAATATCTTATTCGTATCGATATTCTAAGGTGACTGGTGCGATTCAGGATTTTTTTGAGGTGTTTTTATGTCTTTTTCTTTATTTTTATATTTTTCAAACGTTTACGAATTAATTTTTTTGATATTTTTCAGGCAGTCACGAAAAAATGTAAAATTTTGATATTTTTTTGTATCGATATTCTAAGGTGACTGGTGCGATTCAGAAATTTTTTGAGGTGTTTTTGTGTACTTTTCTTGATTTTTATAATTTTCGGACGTTTACAAATTAAAATTTTTGATATTTTTCGGGCAGTCATGAAAAAATGTAAAATTTTCATATTTTATTTTTATCGATATTCTAAGGTGACTGGTGCGATTCGGGAATATTTTGAGGTGTTTTTATGTCTTCTTCTTGATTTTTATATTTTTCGGACGTTTACGAATTAAAATTTTTGATATTTTTTGGACAGTCACGAAAAAATGTAAAATTTTGATATTTTATTCGTATCGATATTCTAAGGTGACTTGTTCGATTTGGGAATTTTTTGAGGTGTTTTTATGTATTTTTCTTTATTTTTGATATTTTTGGGACATTTACAAATTAAAATTCTTGATATTTTTCGGTCATTCAAGAAAAAAAGTGAAATTTTGATATTTTATTTGTTTCAATTTTCTAAAGTGACTGGTGCGATTTAGGAATTTTTGAGGTGTTTATATGTCTTTTTCTTGATTTTTATAATTTTCGGATGTTTACGAATTAATATTTTTGATATTTTTCGAGCAGTCACGAAAAAATGTAAAATTTTGATATTTTATTCGTATCGATTCTCTAAGGTGATTGGTGCGATATGGGAATTTTTGAGGTGATTTTATGTATTTTTCTAGATTTTTATATTTTTTGGGTCCGTTTACGAATTACAATTTTATATATTTTTTGGGTAGTCATGAAATAATGTGAAAATTTTATATTATATTTGTATCGATATTCTAAGGTGTTTGGTGTGATTCAGGAATTTTTTGAGGTGTTTTTATGTCTTTTTCTTGATTTTTATATTTTTCGGACGTTTACGAATTAAATTTTTTGATATTTTTTGGGAAGTCACAAAAAAATGTAAAATTTTGTTATTTTATTCATATCAATATTCTTAAGGTGACTGGTACGATTTGGGTATTTTTGAGGTGTTTTTTTATGTCTTTTTCTTATGTATCTACACTCGCACACACTTATATAGAAGTGAACTCTGAACGCTGATTTATTACCTTGGAGTGTATACTAATTGCAACTTCTACTTCCTGTTACTAAAGGTCATCCAATAATTTGACACAAATGGCTGGAAAATTGTGAAGGAAACATTAAAATTCTACTTCCTTCTCATGTCTATCCAAACTTCATTTTGAATGCAATTCCTTTCCTTATGTCATGAACAATTGCTAGAAACTCTATTACTGCTGTTTATGAAAACTCAGTTGATTTTATTTTATCATTTTTGACCTTGTCCTTTCTGTTTTAATTCTAAAGTAGATTGAATTGTGAGTTTTTGTACCTGATAAAAGCTTTGTACTATGTGATTTCTGCAATACTTTCTTCAAGTTTGTGTTGTTAAATTGTGGGTGCTCCCTTCCAATCAGATGAACAAAGAAAAGCTCAGGAAAGATGCTACTGATGCACTTTTTTTGCCTAGCTCATGCTCTTGGAGAGGACCTTACCATTTTTATTCCTTATATTCACAAGCTTATGGTTAAACATAAGCTGTAGGTCTGCATTGATTTTTGGGGTTCTCCCTATCACTACTATGACATTATAAAGGCTTATACTACTGAGGAATCTGTTCTTGATATGATAATTTTTCATATACAACACAACGAATTTGAAGAAATCTAGGGACGATTGAAAAAATGTGAACCACTAATTTTTTGAATCACCACAACTCAGAGATTAAATCCGCATCTGCCGGTTGAGGTCATCAATGATCCTTTAAGTGATGGAGAGGGTGACCTCTATGAAGTTGGGACCGACATGTAGAAGCAACTCGAGCTCAGAGGGATGCAATTCAGGGAGTCTCTCATATTCTCTTTTGATAGTTGGATTGTGAGAGCACAATCTCATTTTCAGTTGGGGGTGCCTCCCTTGTAGTCATTTTGTTGATTGTTTCTGCATACAATGATTGTGCCTTTGTCAGGTTTACTTTTCTTTCTTTGTTATGGTATTGGTGTGCCCTTGTTGGGATTTGATATTGTGGATGTTCTGTTGATATTGTGTTGGATTGGTCTATTTTAGTTTTTGATTTGTAGTTTGTAGCTTCTTTGTTTTTGTTTTGATAATAAGATTTGGATTGATGAAGCCCGCTTATTGATAGAGGTTGAAGACTTTCTTAAGGGTAAATTGTCGATTGTTTGTGAGTGTTTGATTATGGCGAAGTCTCAGTAGCTATTCCCGAATAGATGCATGAGGATGCATAAGGTTGCCTGATGATGGATTGGTTGACGACTTTCTTAAGGGGAAAATCGTCATCTATTTGGGAAGGTTTTGACTTGGTTGTTACTAAGAGCACAGTCATACATGTGGATAGTGTTGAGCATACCTCTCCATTTTTAAAAGGTTGAGCATGTTATGAATGATTTTGTGACAACTCTTACAACTCTTTTTGTGAATTTTGATCTGTTAGCGGTTAAAATGTTCAGTGTTACTTGTATTTTCATAAGGAAGTAAGATTTTGAACCATCTTGATTGATTTGCATGCCATGTGTTCTGAGTTGTTGAATAATGCCTTGTGTTTGCTTTTGTCACCTAGTACTTGCCCGATTGGTCTTGAAATGATGGTCTTGATTGAGTTTGGTTGGAGAAATGATCTTAGGCTTTCTTTGATGTTCTTGAAGTCCATTTGGCCTAAAAATCCCACCTTTGTACTAAATATATCCTTAGTTGTTTCCTTTGAGCCTAATCCTTTTTATTAGCAACCACATTACATGTCACGCCTCAAATCCCATTAAGACGGACAGACACTCGATGCCCTAAAGGCCCGAGAGAACTGTCACGACCCGGGAGCACCCCCTAGTCGTAACATGCGTACTCGACCTCGAAGAGGTCTAATACAAGCCTCTTAGCATTCATTCGTCGCATAGACACTAAAAACCATAAGGAATTAAAAACTTTCTTTACAAAGAAGTCATTTCATTAAAAATAGCAAGCGGAAGACTTTCTAGACGTTATAC